>JAGFMF010011381.1:13842541-13878506 GCA_019455555.1 Galemys pyrenaicus
CTGCTCCCTGCTCTCTGTGGTGAATCCTCTCACCCCCCCACACCTCTGGCCTGTACCCCAGTGCTTGTACGCATAAATAAATCTTTAAAAAAAAAAAAAAAAAAAAGAACTGATAGTAATGTATTATCTTCTCAGGTGACATATTAAATGCTAAACCTACATGGTAATTACTAAAAGTCGCAGAAGAGAACCTAGACCATGACTGTAAAACAGACCCCATTTACATAAAACTTTTCCAAAAAAGCTTCAAAGACATACACATATTGTGATAATTTTAATATGCAAACTATTAAACTAAAATGAAAATCAGCCAATCATTAAAGGATGAAAACTAGGAATGCCTATTTCACATTGATAAAAACATCACATAGAACTATTAACTAACCTGATGATTTGTTACATGTATTAAATGACTATAATTTTTAAGTAAAACTCAAAAGAAATAATAGTTTAATAAAGAAAAAAAGGGCTTTCCAGGTGGCACAGCAGTTAAAGTCTCAGCATCATCAAGATATGGCCAGACACTGCAATATGTATTCAATCCCGGGCAGGGAGCTAACCCACATGGCACAGTAGACCTCTCCTGGCCACTGGCCCCCTCAGCAGTGTATTTTAGTAAATCTGCCTGTTCTGCTCCCCACTCTGTCTCTGGTGACTCCTCACACTCCCCACACCTCTGGCCTACAGTCCAGTTCTTGTATTAATAAATATTTTTTTTAAAAGAAAGAATAAAAAAACCTGGTTGGTAGATTGTTTTCCTTTACTTTCTCCATTAAACCAACTTTTTCTTCTGTACTTTGTTCCTCCAATATTATTTTGTCTTCATCTAATGATGCAAGAGATATACTATTGATCGTTGAAGAAAGCTGACATTCATGAACAATTTTGTAATTTATATTATCTAGGAAAAAAGGGAATATGGCTTTTATCCTTTATGAATGAACATTAGGTAGTACATACTACTGGAAAAAGCAGAAAATAAAAATTGACCCAATACATATAAACATCAAAATAAAATAAATTCTTAGGCATTTAGAAATTGTTTATAAAGTTTTCTCTATTTCATTTCAAATTAAAATTTATGATCTTATACTACACGCCAGAAATTTGATCTGTTCTAAGAGTTCTTAGAGACATTAAAATTTTTGTGCTATTATAAGTAAAAATAAGTCCTATTGTTACTCTCAGTAACTAAACAACCTCAGATGAATTTCAATATAGAATCAACGTCATTTAAAATTCTTTAAAACCTGAATTTTAGGTTCGAGATCTAACTAAATATATAGCTATGAGACTAAAAATATAACGATGAAAATAAAAATATAAAGTGATTACCAATTAAAATAATTGGCAGAAAGATATAATTATCAATAGTGTATTTAAAGTAGTAGATACTCTTATAATAAAGATGATTGCTTCTCTGTAAGATCAACCTAAAATAATACAAATTTAAGTTCACTTACCTTTTGGGCTCAGTCTAAACTACTGAAACAATCTGAATCAAGTCAGTCAGTTCACTGTTCCTTCACAATGCATTTGACTGTCACAAAATTGAAAACTACCCAAGTAGCAATTCCTTTGCTAAAGAAATGTGTATACAGTGATCAGTGTGTTCAGTTAACCAATGATGTTTATGTTGATAAAAGTAGAGGACTTACTAGATTAACCATTCCATGAATATAAATTATGACTTATTTTTATTGCAGTAACATAGGTTTAAAGGTATAGGGTCACTTCCTTCAGGTACTGTTATCACACCACATCCATTATCAAGACACCAATAGTCATATACCACAGTCCACTGTTATAAGTTATGTTCAATTAATCAAATATGCTATCTTGAAATGGCCACTAACCTAAAGGGGCTAAATAATGCACACATATCAGCTTTTCTGGAAAAAGAATGAAATGATGCCAACTTCAAATGTAAAAGGCAGATATTCATTTATTACTCAAAAGTGGGTATAACTTCTTAAAAGTTGGATTTGAAAAGTTTCTTTCATTCTTACCATCACTTTGTTCTGTGTTGATCTCTGACTGCAATACGAGATCTCCCATTGTAAGTAAAGTTATGGCAGCTTCTGTGCTTCCATCAGTCATACCTTACAAAAAAATATTAAAACAGAAGAATGAATGTGAAAATTTGCATACTTAGAAAAAAATTTTAAACCATGTGTTTATTTCCTACTAACAAGTTTCAATATCCTTATACCACTAATCCCTTAAGGATTGAGTTTTGGTTCACTTACATACTAGAAATTTTAAAACTTACCAATTGTTAGCTTTCAATGCCTCCCCTTCCATTAAATAATTTAATACCTTCAAATAAAATACATCTATGCAGACCAGAGGGAAATAAATATTTCTTTATTAAAAGATTTAACTCTTAACAACAGTTACCTGTTATATCTTGGGTATGTTCGCCTGTGGTCATTTCCTAAAAGAGGAAAAGATAGGCAATATCTTATGTATTTTCCCAAGTATATAGTCTGTATCTCAAAAAGCACTATACATTACAGTTCCTTGCATGCTTTCAATGATAACAAAATAGACTTTTTTTCTTACCTTAGAAATATAAATAAAATTTCATAAAGCAGAATAAAAATAATTTAGAAATCAAATTCTTGTCTTGTGCTCTGTATTTTACCTTTTTCCTTATATTTTAACACTGGTCATTCTGTTATGTGCATCAATCATTTTTACTTTACTTCTTTATTTTCCCTATTTTTTAACTTTAGCCAAACTTACTGCCAGCTTTAACATAAGGGAAACCAAGTTCTAAAGAATACTGCAGATATTTTATACTACCAAGTAGCTTAAAGCAAAAAAATTTTAATAAATTAAAAAGTTACAGGACTGATGTTGAACGTGGTAACATGAAAATCTTTGCCGACTGTTCCTCTCTCTCCAGCAAAACTAAGGAAATTTATGGAAAAGCACAACCATTTAAAATTTCTGGTACCGGTCCAAAGGCCTAAGATAAAGAAATATCTCAAGGTACACTTAATATACAAATGTTGACTCTCAATGATGTACATTTGAAATTTATATAATATTATAATGAAATACTACTTCAATTAAACAGTATTATAAAATGTGCCAAAAAATTACATATAAGGAGTGACATCTAGTTATTAAATAGTGAATCCTCAAGAACAGAACAAAGCAAAATAAACAAACAAAAAAAAAAATTGGAGAATGTGAAGGAAAAGGCCAGAATTCTCATCTAGTTACATGAAGTATTGGAAAAAGTGGAAACTCATTTGTATTGGATAAATTAAAATTAAGAAAAAAAATTGATGAAAATTCAATTCTCATCAGAACAAAAAGAGTCTGAACTAAGCCTGCTTTTCTCTTCCTCCTTCTAGCTCATCCAATGCTAAGTGAAAGAAGTTAGTCATGAAAGATTAATGTTTGCACATTATGTGTAAGTATACTAAAACAATACATTGCATACTTTAAGTGGTGAATTGCATGGTGTATGAATTATCTTATTTAAGCTGTTTTAGAAGTTATAATTCCAAGTTGTCATTTGCAAAAGCAAGATAAACACTATTCAAATTGGGGGCAGTGGCAAACAAAATACAAATAAAAATATTTTAAATAATTTACATTTAGTACAGATTTAACATCATTTTAGCACGAGTCTGTTAAAATATAATAGCTATACACACAAAAAATTCAAAGCTTTTCAACTCAAATATAAAATGTATGGATTATTCACTAGATTCTAGTATTCATATTTAACAGGTCCCTACATGAAAAGAAATTAGCTAAGAGCTTACAGACTTAAAGCTTTCAAAATAAACTTGCAGAAAGTAAACAAAGAATTAAAGACAAAACATAGAAAAATGGATGCTTACAACTGATAATGCATTGAAATTTTCTTGTTTCATTTCCTCAATAACTACTTCTGTGTTGGAGAGCTGATTTTCAACAACAGCTATACATCCTGTATCTGGGACATTCACAGTTATTTCAAGCTGTCAAAATGAAAAGTTTCATGATTTAATTTTGGCATACCATAAACAGCAAAACAAAACAAAATGAATAAAACACCAAACTAAAGAAATAATCCACATCCATACATGACTAAAAAGCTGAAATATATTCAGTCTATCCGCCTGTTCTGCTCCCCACTCTGTCTCTGATGAATCATCTCACCCTCACCCCCACCCTCTGGCCTGTACCCCAGTTCTTGTGTGCATAAATAAATAATCTTTAAAGAAAAAAATTGAAATATAATAATTCTTAGCTGATAAACACCAACTTAGCAAAAAAGCAAAACATTCAAGGTTTTTGAGGGATCTGTGACTCTCACAAATAAGCAAAATTTCCAAGGGTAATAATCTCAGTGCCTAGCATTTCATTCTCCATTGTCACCACTCTCCCATAATTTCTCTCAGCAGTTTGCTAACACAGAGTTGTTTTCTGAAAACTAGAGGGCTATAGATACATGAACACAAAGTAGAATGAGATGGAAGAAAAAATGATGATTCAAAGAAAAAGAAAGTTCCAAGGACTCAAAAAACAAACTCTACCTCTTCCATAGTTTCCTCAATCTGAGAAGGAACAGGCTCAGGAGATCTGAGACCAATAGGGACAAACACAGGAGCTTTGTTTAGTTCTTCTGGATGATAGTTTTCTTCTTCATAGTCAGGTTCAAAATCTTCAGCATCATCTTCATCTTCTTCCTGGGAAGCCCGAAGAGTCACTAGCATGGCCTTTGAAGTTCTAGGTTCCTTCTTAAAAGTCTTACTCCGAATTCGTTTTGATCCACGCCCTTTGGTGACACTTGGTTTAATCTTTCGATGCATTCTCCTTTCACTACGATCTACCTCACTCTCAGAGGCAGAAGCAACAGTAGATCTTCTATCCAGAGCAATTTTAGGGTAATTTGATTCTTTTAACAGCTGTGAAGAGCTGGATGTTTAATCAAAATCATAATGTTATTTACTCCTACCACCCATTCTACCAAAAACTGATGCTCTGAGAAAAACAAAGGAACTATTATTAATTTCTCATTTGGTTTTAATTCTTGGTTATCCATCTACAAATATTTCATAGTAAGTTTTAATTCTTGCCCATTTTTTCCTTTCTATTCAAATAGAGAGGTGACAAAAGACTGCAAATTATTAAAAGAAAAAGGCCAATAAATATGGTATATGGGACCAAAAAATGATACTGGTTTATCCTATTTGGCAAACAGATTAGATTGAAAGAAAAGAAGGAGAGGGGGACCTCCCTGGTGGTGCAGTGGGTAAAGCAATGCACTATGAAGCAAACCACAGCCACTGCAGTATGAGTTCAATCCCTGCCGCCGGCCAGGGACGGGACCCAAATGGCGTAGCAGACCTTTCCTTCCTTGCCCGCTGCCACCCTTAGCAGTGTGTTTCAGTCAGTCTGCCTGTTCTGCTCTCCACTCTGTCTCTGATGAATCCTCTCAGTCCTGGACTCTGGCCTGTACTCCAGTTCTTGTATGTATAAATAAATAAATCTTTAAATTTAAAAAAAAAAAAAAGAGAGGCAGAAACACCATCATTAACAATGATGTTTTTTAGAACTTAAGTTCCCTTTCATATTCCCTGAAAACTAAAGATTAGTCTTCATTTGTGTTTATAACTACAATAATTAGCACTCAATTATTTAAACAATACACACTGCTCTGGTTTATCTCTAAAATACTCAACACCATGAAATTTAAGTGTAGAAATTTCTTAAGATGAATACAAAAAAAGTAAATTTCAGCATATTAAAAATCAAAAGTGGGAAAAAACAGACCTGCAATAAAAACTTATACTTAACAAGACATCTTTTTAAAAATTAAATTTGACATATAACATTATGTGATGACATATTAATGTGATACATTTATATTGCCTATGATTGTCATTGTTCCGACAACTAGGCACTTCTATCACACTGTATAATTATCTTTTTTTCTTACTGGCTGAAAAAGTTCATTTATTTTTCTCATAGCAAGTTTAACGATTATACTACAATATTGCTACTTGTATTACTATACTGTGCATAAGAACTCTACAGAGCAAGCCATCTTCTGACTTGATCAGTAAGTTCAGGTAGGACACACATAAAGAATATTTTTATTTCCTATTCCCGAAAGTCAAATAAAATACTTATTAAATAAAAGTTTACCTTGCTCGTTTACTGAGACTCTGCTCTTCGACAACTGAAGACACAGTATTCTTCACTACAGTTTTCTCTCCAACACTCCCTGATGGTCCAGCTTCTGACTGAACATCACTTTTGGCCAAACCAGCCTCTTTGGAATCTACACAATCTCTTCTTGCTGAAACCTCCAAAGATGTCTGAAGCTCGGCCTTTTCCTTAAATTTAAGAAAAAACAGCTAACATTACCACATAAACTAACTCTATGGTGATTTGGTTTGGCAGTTTGGCCTAAAGTTCTAAGCTTATAGACAAACAAAACACGTGACACTGCTTTCTAAATTTTTATAATACTGGAAAGTCACTCAGTTTTCATGATAAAGGCAAAACTGTATTGTGTTAAATGTTCTTCTTCAAGATTCTGACCCATCAGAGTCTGCTAATACAAACTGGTGTTTCGGGCCTCCCTGGTGGCGCAGTGGGTTAAGCAACGCACTATGAGGCAATCCGCAGCCACTGCAGCACAAATTCAATCCCTGCTGCTGGCCAGGGAGGGGACCTACATGGCACGGCAGACCTCTCCTGCTGTGCCCGCTGCTCCCCTCAGCAGTGTGCTTCAGTTGATCTGCCTGTTCTGCTCCCTGCTCTCTGTGGTGAATCCTCTCACCCCCCCCCCCCACACCTCTGGCCTGTACCCCAGTGCTTATATGCATAAATAAATAAATCTTTTAAAAAGTAAAAATAAAAAAGTAAATAAAAACTGTGTGTTCCTGGGGGTTTTTTGTTGTTGCTTTTCAAAAACTTACTTTTTGGAGAAGCTGAATGTCACAACCTCTGTTCTGCAGCAAATTATCCTCTGGCTTCCTTGTCTTGCTCTGATCGGCTCTGTCTTTCTTTAGAGATGGGTCTTCTTTCTTACTATGTGCTTTTCCCAGATTTGGCTTAGTTTTTTGGAATTGCTTTCTTATCAACTGTGCAGGACCAGGAGCATGCATTTTATGTTCATGTCTAGAATGGAGCACAAATTACTCCTTGTTAATATAACAGTTGTCTAACAATTTTGGGCACAAACCAAACCTATGTTCGAAGAGAGAGAGAGAGAGAGAGAGATAGACAGACAAATAGCTACAGATAGATATAAAGAGAGATAAGTGCTATAAAACCAGTATGTAAAGTGAAACCACAAATGCTGATATGAAAGGAAGAACATAAAAGCTCTTTACCATTTTCTGTACAGTCTAGGGAAGTCTTTAAATAATATTAATCTTTCTTTTACTTTTTAAATTTTACTTACTTATTGACTCTAGTATGTGTTTTCAGACTACTTCAAAGTAAAGCAATTAGATAAAATAAATGCAAGTAGTTGAAGGTGTTACTATAAGCAAACATTTTCAACAGGGCTCTGAAGCATAAACAAATACACAATCATCAAAACAACCTTAGTCCTTCTAGCCCAAGAGAAGATTTGAAGGCTGTATTAAATTCTCCTATCATATGCCTCTAAACTCATAGAACAGGATTATTGACAGCAGTGTCAAGTTTCGCAGTATAACCTACTTGTATCTTCTGAATCAGAGAAAAATAAAGTTTTAACATTTAGTAGTCACTTAGTTGGGAAATATTGTATAATTGATAAGAATTTGAATTTTGAATTAGGAAATTTAACAGCTAATATAAACCTAGATACTTATAAAATGTAAAAAAAAAAAATATGAGATCCTTGTAAGGCTTGTATAAAGAGTAATCTTAAGTAATACTTGTAATGTTACCTAGAAGAAGTAGTTATGTTTCTAAATGTTCTAACCCCACTAAGTTCTTCGGGCAGTAAAATCCAGGTAAGTTGACAGGACATTCTAACAAAATTATCATGCTGGCTAGTATAGTCCAGTGTCAGTTAAAATATTTGGGAAAACAAATTATATCTAATGTTAGTAGAAGCTATTTATAGTGATTCTACAAAAGTATATAAGAATAAAATACATACATAAACTCAATGTGCTGAGGGAGAAGAAAATGCTGGACACATGAATAAGCTAACTTTAACGCTATACCGGGATATTTACTCTGAAAAAAAATATCAGTTATAATATAGTTAACAGCTGGAATAAACTTCCTGAATTGGGAAAGGTTAAAAAGCAAAAACAGGGCCTCCCTGGTGGCACAGTGGATTAAGCAATGCACTATGAAGCAAACTATGGCCACTGCAGCACGAGTTCAATCCCTGCCGCCGGCTGGGGAAGAGACCCACATGGGATAGCAGACCTCTCCTGCCTCGCCTGCTGCTCCCCTCAGCAGTGTGTTTCAGTCAGTCTGCCTGTTCTGCTCTCCACTCTGTCTCTGATGAATCCTTTCACCGCCCTAGACTCTGGCCTGCACCCCAGCTCTTGTATGCATAAATAGTAAATAAATCTTAAAACAAAAACAAAAAAAAAGGTAAGATATGATGAAGTATGGATCTCCACATAGGTAATTCAACACTTAGGTTTCTATAAGGGGACTCCCTGGTGGCGCAAGTTATTAGTTTCAGCACTATGAAGCTATCTGCAGCCACTATAGCATGAGTTCAACCCTGGCTAGGGAGCTGACCCACATGGCACAGCAGACTTCTCCTGTCTCACCTGCGGCTCCCCTCAGCAGTGTATTTCAGCCATTCCTGTTCTGCTCCCCATTCTGTCTCTGGTGAATCCTCTCACCCCCTCCCCACCTTTGGCCTTTACCCAAATTCTTGTATGTATAAGTAAATCTCTTTAAAAAAAAAAAAAAAAAGAAGGGGCCTCCCTGGTGGCGCAGTGAGTTAAGCAACGCACTATGAAGCAAACCGCAGCCACTGCAGCACACGTTCGATCCCTGCTGCTGGCCAGGGAGGGGACCCACATGGCTTGGCATACCTCTCCTGCCTCGCCCGCTGCTCCCCTCAGCAGTGTGTTTCAGTCAGTCTGCCTGTTCTGCTCCCCGCTCTGTCTGGTGATTCCTCTCACCACCCTGGACTCTGACCTGTACCCCAGCTCTTGTATGCATAAATAAATAAATCTTTTAAAAAAAAAGTGTATTTCAGTCCACCTGCCTGATCCCCACTCTGTCTCTGGTGAATCCTCTTACCCCCTGCACCTCTGGCCTATACCCCAGTTCTTGTATGCACAAATAAATCTTAAAAAAAAAAAGGAAACACAAATATCTTTGTAATGCATCTTAGTGAAAAATATTTCTAAGCACCTATCACTTTACTTGAACATCCAGTTTAAAGAAATAAAGAAATGGCTTAGTAATAAGGGAACTTGAAATTTATGTAAAACTGGTCTCAGTCTTAAAACCAATTTCAAAAAGTGAAATTCATACTTTGAGTTCATCTAATTAGAAAGGTTGATAAAAGTATACAATAACATCTTTTATTTCTCACCCCAAAACCAAGTTTACTCTATGTAATTAAAAGAAGCTATAATGTTCAAAGTAGATTTGTAAGTGTATAAGATGTCCTAAAGGAAAATTAATAGATTCTTCACTAAAATATATCCTAGTTACAAAGACAGTGCTATAAATTAGATGGCCCATGATCTATACTCAGAAAAGGAGATTTTATTTCTTTATATACTAAAAGAAACACATCCTGTTTTGTATCAATAATAATAAAACATACTGCAAAAAAAAAAAAATAGAGTGGTAATGCTGAAATATCTTTAGTCCTGTAAGAGATCACTCTTACTATTTGGCAGGGACACAGCTCTAAATACAGACTATAAGCAGCAATATTTACAATAGCCAAGATACAGAAACAATCTAAATGCCCCAGAATAGATAAGTGGATCAAGAAGATGAGGTGGGAATGGAGTGTGTGGTGTGTGGTCGTGGAGTATATTCAGCAATCAAAAAAGATAAACTCATGTATTTGGGTCAACATGGAGGGAACTGGAAGAGATTATCTTAAGTGAAGTATGCCAGATGAAGAAAGATAAATACTAGGTGATTCATATTTATATGTGGAATATGGATAAACCCAGCAGAAGTTAAACAAAGACAAACTTTAAGACTGGCCCTTGAAAACAAACCAAAGATCCGAGGCATCCAGGAGAGCAGGTAGGGGAGACAATGATGGGTGGGAGTAAGTGGGAGGGAGGAGAGCGCAATGGACTATAGTGGAGGACTATGAGTTTGTTTGGTAGTGGGAAAACTATACAGAGATCACATCTGGAGGTAAAAATCCTGTACTATGAAAAAACAAAAAAGGATATAAAATAATGATACATCATTAATAAAAAAAAGATTAGAAAGCAAAAATAAATGAGTAATTCATACAGCATATAGTTTTAAGTACTTGACTACACTTTCTATTTATGAGTTTTAGATAGTAGGTTATAAATTTCTAATGATACAAAGAACTTAAGGACCTTATCTACTTATAATGTTTAGTTAGTTCTAAAGTAAATTAAGAAATTTTTTCAGATAATTATAAATTAAGACAACATCAGTCACACAATTCTTATAGTATTTGAAGAAGCACATCAAAATATTCTGTCATAAATAGTTCATGGGCAAAGTTATACCACTTTGCCCTTTCATAAAATTTTCAAGATGTGAAATTATATAAAATTACGCAAAATCCAACCTTTATCTTTGAAAAGTTTTATACTTTTCTAAAAAAAACACTGACCTTGTTTCTTCATCTAGAGTATCATTCATGCTGCATTCTGAAACTTTAGAGGATACAACTTCAATTTCAGTTCCAACTGGAGAATTTGCCTAAAATGACAAAAACATTTTTTAAAACTTTATTTATATTTATTTTACATCCTTCTTCATTTTCATACAATGTATACTTTCTCCTCTCAGGTTGCAGTCCATGTAAAATCCCCATCAATTCACCACAGTCCCTTGTTTCCTCCCTTGTTTTGATCCTTCTCCCTCCCCCTTCCCTGTAGACAAAACTTTTTTTTTTAACAACAGAACATAAGTCCTAAAATATTTCAATCATTAAAATGTACTGTTTTCTTAAATTATGACTCCAACTAAGTAAACAATATTTATATTTGTTCCCCAAACAAAACTGCCCAACTCAGAGTTTCAAAAATTACCGCAGTAATATGTTTGTAGTTTTTTACACATGATTAAAGAAGTAAAATAATTATTGACTATAAACCACTTCCCCTCAAAAAGTTTAATGTTTCGCAAAACAAAAAGAAACCCCACTGAATGGGAAAAAAATCTTTTGTGCTTCACACAATGGACAAGGGTCTGATCACAAAGATATACAAAGAACTCATAAGACTCAAGAAAAATAAACAACCCAATCAAAAAATGGGCAGAAGAACTGAAAAGACACTTCTCCAAAGAGGACATACACATGGCCAACAGGCACATGAGAAAATGCTCAACATCCCTCATAATCAGGGAAATTCAAATTAAGACCACAATGAGTTACCACCTTACACTGGTAAGAATGGCACACATCAAAAAATCAACAACAACAAATGCTGGCGAAGATGTGGAGAAAAAGGAACCCTAGTACACTGCTGGTGGGAATGCAAGCTAATCCAACCATTATGGAAGGTCATATGGAGGTTCCTCAGTCTACTAGAAATGGAACTACCATATGATCTGGCAATCCCACTCCTGGGAATCTACCCAAAGGACACAAAAACACTGATCCAAAAGAGAATCTGTACTCCTATGTTTATTGCAGAACTATTTGTAATTGGTAAGACCTGAAAACAATCCAAATGTCCAAAAGTAGAGGACTGAATCAAGAATATGTGGTACTTAAACATCATGGAATATTATTCAGCAATCAAAAATGACAAACTAGTGCCATTTACAGAAACATGGACAGAGCTAGAAGGAATTATACTCAGTGAAACAAGTCAGATGGCAAGAGAAAAATATCGGATAGTTTCACTATTAGGATGTGAAAGAGCAACAGCTACAACAACAACAAAAAAAGAAGAATGAGCTCAAGGAAATGGGCAATTACAACCAAAAGCAATTAAAAAAAACCAACAGTACCAAAAGGTCGAGGATAAACCAAAGGGACCATGGTGGGGGAGGGGAAGGAAGGGAGAACAAAGATGGGGATGAGGGGAGAAAGAGCACAAGGGACTGAGGTGATGGTGCATGGGTGGAATAGTGACGAGAATTTGTATTCCCTGGGGAATACAAATGATGTAAAATATAATTAAATAAATTTAAATGAAAAAAATAAAATAAAACTGGCAGAACTGAAAAAAAAAGTTTAATGTTTCTTTAAAGAGTCCTTTTGGGGGTTCAAATATGGAATATAATTACTTTAACTCTAGACTTCCCATGTTAGAGAAAACAGGGACAATAAAATAAGAACTAGTTAAAATGGGAACTAAACCACTTAGATCGGTTTCTTATATCAAAAGAGCCACCATAAAGAAACTGGATAAAATATCATTCACAAGAGAGAATATTATGCAGCAGTTAAAAATGGAGTATCTCCCTATCTCTCAACACAGAAAACTATGTACCATACAAACGAAAACCAGTAAGTCACAAAATAAGATGTATACAATTAATTTATTACTTAAATTCACATAACTATGAACACACAGTTGCACTGAAACGTATTTGTATATCAGAGGGTTTTCAATGGTTATTTCAGTGTTGTGATTTGGGTGGTGATTATATTAATTTGGAGTGACAAGACTTTTCAAAGTGAATAGATTCCTAAGTTATGAAAAGAATGCAATTTCACTCAAAAAATTTCCAAAATGGTTAAATATGAAACAAAACTGGACATACGTATTCATTAAGTAGAACAAGTGTCAGATGCCTATATGCTAAGCCAAGTCTGAACCATCATTTGATATTTCAGTATGCATAAAAAGGATCAATTTAATTATAACTCACCACAGTTGGGAATTTGTTTTTAATTTCTTCTTTTTGTAGTATTGTTTTTTCATCTCTAATTATGATTTTAGCATCACCTTTTTCTATTATTTGCCTTTGTCCTGCCCTTCTTATGTTTGGTCTGGGTCTCTGAAGTCGGCCCCTTACCGGTGGAGCATTTTGAGTAACACTTCCCTTCTCTTGTAAAGTGTTTATATTTTGAGTCCTAGAGAGGGAAACAGGAAGAAAAAGACAGCTCTTGAGCATAAAAAGGTGCAAACTGTTAAAATACGAAAATTTAAATCTCTTCTAATAAACTTTCTATAAAAATATTTTTGTACCATTACAAATATTTACTTTCTGAATATAAATATATCTTAAGTTTAAAAAAGAGAAGTTACTCCAATTCTCAAAAGATAATGAAATTTTATGAGGTATCTAGAGTAGTCAAATTCAGACACAAAAGTACAATAGTAGTACAAAAGTACAATAGTAGTCTAGAGGAAGAGAAAAATGGGAAATTACTGTTTAATGGGCAGTATTTCAGTGTGGGAAGATGAAAAAGTTCTAGAGATAGATGGCGATAATTATTGTAAAACAGTACACTGGAATGTACCCTTAAAAACATAGTTAAAATGAAAAATCAAAATCATCAGGCAACTACAGATCAGAGACATTTTATAGGGGAGCAAAAGAGAGAATCAGGACGGGGTGGGAAGAGCACAAGGGACTATGGTGGCGGTGCATGGGTGAATTGGTAGTGGGAATTTCACAGGGAAATCAGTGTACAAATATGAATGATGATGTAAAATAAACATTTAAAAAATTAAAATTAAAAAAATAGTTAAAATGGCAACTATTATGTACTTTTGCCTACCACAATTTTCAAAATGATATGACTATATACCTAAATATATCGCATTGTATAAGATTTTAAGAGCTAACTATAACTGCTTATAAATAAAAATATAAATAAAAATAAACCAATTATACTTTATATTCACCTTTAAAATACATCAAAACATCTTAACAAAATTAAAATATTTAAAAAGAAGCATCTCCTTTATTTTAGATTTCCAAAGAAATACCACTGTTTACCTGTCAGAAACAACTAATTCTTTGTCCTGGGCTTCTGTACACTGGGATCCGTCTGTAAGCTCACAAGAACTTGAAAGGTCCTTTTGAGTGTGTACAGATGGTAGTATCACAGCCTCCTCCTGCTGAGTACCTGATTTGTCTTCTTCTGTTGATGTCATTAGAGAAGTCACATCCTAAAAGGCACATAAAAAATTTTTCATGAAGGGTTGATAAAAATATCATTAAATAGGAACCTCAATATACCACTAGGAGAATAAATTGGAAGCTGTTGTAGATGACAACAGGGAAACCTATTAAAAATTTAAATCCCCAGTAATTATACTTCTTGAAATACCCCATAAAAGTGTTCAAATACATAGCTAGAAAATTACATGCAAGGATATTTATTACAGCAATATAACAGCCTCCCAACAAAAAGAAAGTAATCAAAAATAAAACAAATCCATCAGAGAGTTGAATTATAATTTTTTATAGTACAACAGTATAGCACCATTTAAAAGATAAATTTACACACACACACAGTGGAATATTACACAGCAATCATGCTAGAAAGGATTATATTATGCTCAGTGAAATAAGCCAGAAAGAAAAGGAAAAATATCGGATGGTTTCACTCATAGGAGGAATATAGAGGAAACAAACAAGGGACTAAGGAAAAAAAATAATTACAATAAATTAAAAATCAAAGTCAACAAACAACTATAAATATGAGGCATTCCCTAGGGTAAGTAGATGGAGAAGAAACAAAATGGGTGGGAGGAGCACAAGGGACTATGGTGATGGTGCACGGGTGAAATGGTGATGGGAATTTCACAGGAATGAGAAATATACAAAACAAAAATGAAAAATAATGTAGATAAATAATAATGTAGATAAATAATATAGAACAATGAAAACACTTGCATATTTAAATTTACATAAATTGCTTATACATAAAAGTATAAAACTCACAAAATTAATTTGGAAAGGAGAGATGAAACATAAATGACTCATTTCTTTTTCTAATTTAGAACTTTTACAGTTGATAAAAAAAAAATCAATGAAAAGGTTACTTATCTTTCTAAAATATAAAACTAGAAGAAAAAGTATAAATGCTCAAGCACAGTAAAAACTAACCTATTTTAAGATGTAAAATAACTTATGACTATTAGCATTTCATTTCAAAGTCTTTAATGCTATATCACACAGTCTTAATCTGTTGTGGAGCAAATTAATGAAGGAAATTAAGTCTTATTTACCTCATATCAAGCTTTTAACTTTCCATTTCACCATCACAACACAACACAGTGAAATAAAAGAATATCATTCCCACTTTCCCTATGAATAAAAAGGTTGGTTCACTTAGCTATATGGTCACATAGCTAGTAAAGGTTAGAACTTGAACTGGAATCCAAGCCTCTTTAATTCTTCCCTGTCCCTCATTAAAGACTGGAGATGCTTATACAAACCACGTGGGAACCAACAGGCATATTAAATATACCCAGAGTAAAATTTTTTTATTTTGGGCAACAATATTACCCAGAGCAAAAATTATGAGAAAATATTAGTAAAATTTAATTGCAAGTGTTTTATTTTAGTAACCATAATAACTAAAAGACACTCACCTGCTGAGAAGGAAGAATATTCATGTTTTCATTGTTCTGTTGTATCACAACAGTCTCCATTTTACCAGTTTCCAATTTCTTCCCAGGTATACATTTTTCTGCTTCCATAGTCTCTCTCTTTAAAGCTGCTCTTGCCAAATTTGGTTTTGGTTTTTTGAATCGACTTCTCACAAAAGGGACTGTCTTAACTTCAAATGCCTTCTGTTCTTGAGGAAGAGGTTTGCTTTTGGAACAAAGATCATCAAGGTTTACAAAGAATTGAAGGAGGGCCTCCCTGGTGGCATAGGGGTTAAGTCTCAGCCCTATCATACTATCACAGCTACAGTCTGAGTTTGATCACCAGCCAGAGAGCTAACCTACAAATGGTGCATCTCTATCTCTGGTGAATCCTCTGACCCCCAGCAATTCTGGCCTACATCCTAGTTCTTCTATGCATAAATAAATCAATCTTTAAAAACAAACAAACAGGGCCTCCCTCGTGGTGCAGTGGGTTAAGCAACGCACTATGAAGCAGACCGCAGCCACTGCAGCACAAATTCCATCCCTGCTGCCGGTCGGGGGTGGGGTGGGGGGGGACCCACATGGCGCAGCAGACCTCTCCTGCTGTGCCCACTGCTCCCCTCAGCAGTGTACTTCAGTTGATCTGCCTGTTCTGCTCCCTGCTCTCTGTGGTGAATCCTCTCACCACCACCCCACCCCCCACACCTCTGGCCTGTACTCCAGTGCTTGTATGTATAAATAAAAAAATAAAAAAACCCAAGGGAGCTCTCTGGTGGTGCAAGGGGTTGAGCGCCACACTGCAGGGATTGAGCGCCACACTGTAGGGCTTTCTCAGCCACTGCAGCACAAGTTCAATCACCAGGGATCCACATGGCGCAGCAGCCCCTCTCCTGCCTCACCCTCCACTCCCCTCGGCAGTCTATTTTAGTCAATTTGCCTGTTTGGTTTCCCACTCTGTCTCTGGTGAATCCGCTCACCCTCCCACACCTCTGGCCTGTACCCCAGCTCTTGTATGCATAAATAAATAAAATCTTTTAAAAAAAAGGACTTGAAGGAGTAGTGGGAGCAGAATCTTAAGATAACCTTATAGACTGGCAGTAAACATCTACCAATCAGAATATTTGGTAGGTCCTAAAAACTTGAGTAGAACAATCCAGGTATATGCCTAGGGATTCTATCATCTTTGCACAAGTACGAGTTTGTAACACTGTATTGCTTGAGAGTATGTGCTACATATAACTCTCTGTAATTTTTACAATCAACTATCAAATGACCTCAATCCTCTCTCCCAGTCTTCCCAAAAATATTTAAAAAATTTCTAACACTATGCTATAGATGTTATGTCTTAAAACCTCATTTAAAGATAATTTACAGGGCCTCCCTGGTGGCGCAGTGGGTTAAGCAATGCACTGTGAAGCAAACCACAGCCACTGCAGCACAAGTTCGATCCCTGCTGCCGGCTGGGGAAGAGACCCACATGGGATAGCAGACCTCTCCTGCCTCATCCACTGCTCCCCTCAGCAGTGTGTTTCCATCAGTCTGCCTGTTCTGCTCCCCACTCTGTCTGGTGAATCCTCTCACCTCCCACAACTCTGGCCTGTACCCCAGCTCTTGTGTGCATAAATAAATAAATCTTTAAAAAAAAAAATCCTTTAAAAAAAAAAAAAGTTCCTATAAAAAAAAAAAAAATTTACAAATACAACTTTATCATGCCGCCATTGGCATCATCCTTTCCCGTGGCCTCTGCCCCCAACACATTTATTAAAATCAAACCTGAAAAAATCTGCAAGTTTAATATGAAAAAAAAAAAAGGTAATAGGCCTACATACTTGTACCTTAAATTAGTATCTGGACACTGCTGTGGAATATCCGGAGGCAGCATCCCCTGCTCTTCTACTTTATCAGCTTCAGAAATCTGAAAAGAATGATGTGACGGACTTGATACTACCTTTCCAACACTTGTTTTTTCTTCTACAGATATATGTGCCACAGGCAGTACTTCACTGCTAGTGTTCTGAAAGAGTAATCACAGTACATTAGTAAATATTCAAGATTCCTTAAGGATGTCATATATTCCAAACAAAACTCTTATTATATTCTAAATATTTATATTTTTAAAAAATCTAAAAGTCTGCTTCCTAAGTTTCTGAATAAAAGTTAATTTATAAAAGTTAATACATAGAATTCAGGTAACTCTTTTATGTAGATTATAATTACCTATCTATATGCCATTATCTATCCAAAAAGAGGTTAGAAAAAATGTCTCAAAATGTTAGCATAGCATGAACTTCAAATAAGTGGGAGCTTTTAAAAAAACTAACTTTTAAAATAGAATCGGATTGGAAATAAAGAAAAAAATATACAGACATAGTCAAAAGAAATAATTCCAATGTATGTTCTTTCTAGAGTTAGCACAATTTCCATATATTCCAATTGCCTATACTCCTGTTATCTAAATAACTAATTTCAAACCAACCTCTAAGAATAGTAATTTTTTGCAAGTAGAAAAATACATAGAGAGATAGATTCTCCAGGGTCCTGAGGCACAGAATTTAGGCCTCAAAAAGTCTTCAGGTTTTTAGAAAATTTGAATGCTACTGGAACAGAAGGGCAATAATCACAAAACTGTTTTTGAAATCTTTACTCTGAAATAGTAGTCGAAAGAAAAAAAAAAGAGGGGATTCCCTAGTGGCGCAAGGAGTTAAGTCACAGCACAGATGAGGCTATCTGCAGGCACTGCAGCACAAGTTCAATCCCAATTCAGGAGTTAAGCACCATACTATGAAGTATCCACAGTCACTGCAGCTGAGGAGTTCTATCCCCAGCCAGGGAGGGGACCCACATGGTACAGCAGACTTCTCCTGTCTTGCCTGCTGCTCCCCTCAGCAGTGTATTTTAAGATCCACCTTTTCTGCTCCCCACTCTGTCTCTGGTGAATCCTCTCACTCCCTGCACCTCTGGCCAGTCAGTACCCCAGTTCCTGTATGCATAAATAAAACAAATCTTTAAAAAAAGAGAGAGAAAAATACATACTTGGACATTTTGTGAAGGTACAGTGCTGCAGTCACCACTACTGGTCTGTATTACATCTGTTTCAGTTTGTCTTGAGGTATCCGTCTGCTCTGGCTCACTTTTCCTTGGAGAAACATCTGTTTTTCCAGTTTTTCTCAAATCCGCCACCTCTTCCTCAGTAGTATCGATCTCTTCTGATCTGCTCTGCCTCAAGGAAATTTCTCCTCCAGCTTCTTTTAAATATGACTCTGTTTCATCAGTGGCAGTCTCCTTTCCTTTCTCCATCAGAGAAATGTCTGCTTTTTCAGTCTCTTTCAAGTGAATTTCCCTTTCCCCTAAGGCACTGATCTCCACTGGTACCTTCTCTGTTGGGGAATTTTCTTTTCCAATTTCTTTCAATCTTGTCTCTACTTCACCTACAGTGGTGAGTTCCTCTGGGGCATTTTCTTGGGATAGTTCTCCTTTTCCAGTTTCTTCCAAATCTGTCTTTTTCCCCTCAATGTCGTCAATCACCTCTTGTATTTTCTTTCCTGGAGAAATCTCTCTTCCAGTTTCTTTCAAATCTGTCTCCATTTCCACAGCAACCTCAATCATTTCTTGTATCTTCTTCCTGGGAGAGGTGTCACTTCCTCCAGTTTCCTTTAAATCAGACTCCATTTCCTTAATACTGTCAGTATCTACTGGCACCTTCTCCCCTGTTGAGGCTTCTAAATTTGGAATTTCTTCTGAAGATACTGTCATTTCATCAGAGACCAGTGTCTCCTCTGGCACCTCTTCCCTTTCCTTTCTTCCAATTTCTTTTCCTATATTTGGCTTTGGCTTCTGAAATCGAGTGTTTAGAATTGGAACGTGCTTGAGTATGTTTTCATTATTAACCTCTTGAATACTACAAAAAAAAATACAATCAAATTTTAAACCAGACTAAGAGTTAAAGCAATAATGGTTGAGAAATGAATACCAAAACACCATGAACTCTCCAAAAGAAAATCAAGGAAGATCAAGGAATCCCTGAACAAAAAGAAAATTTTAACTTAAAGGAGAAAGAAAATTCCATTTCTTAAAATTATATTAATTTTAAAAAATAATCTATATAGTGAAATATATAAAGAGAAGTCTATGAATATGGTCACTTTCTAATTTTCACCCACACGACCTTTCAAAAATACTGAGAAAGCTCTCTAGTCCTATACATAGGATTTGTGATTATCCCTTTTCTCCTACTATACCCAGGTATATGTCTTTTGCTACAAGAGTTAAGAAACTATTTTGTATTGCTAAACCTGACCAGAACCTCAAACAATTGAATGGAAGTGTGACTTGGATAAAACAATCTTATGACTAAAACGAAGTCTGTCCCACCTCACTTTTAAAAAAGAATTAAACTGAGAAATCCTATACAGTCATTTCTAAGAGTTTATGATTTAATAATATAAATTTGAAATAAAAGGAAAGCTTAAAGAAACAACATCATTTTGCAGTTTGGTGAATGCCATCGGACATACAACAATCACAACCTAGAACAAACACCCTGTTACAGAAAAGCAGCAGTTATATTTTGCTTTGTATTGTATCATACTAATTATAGATAGTAAAGCCAACAAAAATTTATCAATGAATAAAAGAGCTCATAATGGCTAATCAGAAAGGTCAGTATCCTTGAAGAAAAGCAGGTTAAATGAACTCTCCAAAAGAAATGAAACAGGGCCCCCTGGTGACGCAGTGGCTTAAGCAATGCACTATGAAGCAAACCGCAGCCACTGTAGCACGAGTTCGATCCCTGCTGCCGGGCCAGAGAGGGGACCCACGTGGCGCGGCAGACCTCTCCTGCTGTGCCCGCTGCTCCCCTCAGCAGTGTACTTCCGTTGATCTGCCTGTTCTGCTCCCCACTCTGTCTCTGGTGAATCCTCTCACCCCCCACACCTCTGGCCTGTACCCCAGTGCTTGTATGCATAAATAAATAAATCTTTAAAAAAAAAAAGAAATGAAACACTAGGTTAATTCAGCAACACTAGGTTGAAGAACTACATACATGTAAGAGCTTTTAAAAAACCATGTAACTGTTTGTTGGAACGTATGTAGGTCCTAGCCTACTTTTCTTTGCTGAAACAACTATTTTTTATAATGCAATTTATAATAAAACAAGGCAGGTCATTATGAACAATACTGCTGCACCTTCCTGGTGGTACAAGGGGCTAAGTTTCAACACTGTGACACTATTGGTAGCCACTGTAGTAAGAGTTCGATTCCAGGCTAGGGAGCTGGCCCACATGGTGCAGCAGACCTCTCCTGTCTCACTTGCTATTCCCCTCAGCAGTGTATTTCAGTAGATCCACCTGCTCTGCTCCCTGCTGTCTTGAGTTAATCCTCTCACCACCCTCCTCCACAACACCTCTGACCTACACCCCAGTTCTTGTATATATAAATAAAATAAATCTTTAAAAAAAAAAAAGTAATTTTACATTTGTTTTACATAAAATTTATGGAAAGGCAATATGTGATCAGTCTTATGCCAGAGAAAGAAATTTTAAGAAAATTAGTAACATTTTCATTTTTGGTCTTAGACATCTAATGTTATTAACAACCACTTTAAGTGACATATGGTGAGTAGTTCTTTTCAAATCACCTAAAACATGAAGTCTGTAAGATAAACTGTCTGGAAAGGTAATATTATATTTTAAATATTGCATAACTTGATATAAAGATAATAATCAGTCTAATTTGCTCTTGTTAAAAAATGATTAACAATTTCTAAAACTTTATAAAAAATTATATAATCAATAAAATGTGCATACCTTAGACATTCATTAAGAACCTTGGGCTCATCTGGCTGTATTTTCTCAGTTTGTGATGTGACTTCTTCACATTCAAAATTTTTACATAATTGATCTTCTATTTGTTCAGGAATCTTAATACCAAACAAAAAACTTTTTTTCAGTTTTAGTGTTCATAATGAAACACACATTTATGAAAGATTGTACTGAAAATTTTCTCCAAAATTTGAATACATGGAAAATGGTAAACATTTAAAAATTATCAACTGATATTCATGGACACTTTTTAATGTTTTTCCCTGAGTTGTCTTAGAAAATTTCATATGGGCCTGGCTAGTGGTGTAAGGGGCTAAATCTCAGTACTCTGAAGCTATAGGCAGTTACTGCAGCATGAGTTCCATCCTTGGCCAGGGAGCTAACCCACATGGCACAGCAGACCTCTCCTGTCTCGCCTGCTGCTCCCCTCAGCAGTGTATTTCAGCAGATCTGCCTGTTTTGCTCCCCACTCCATCTCTGTTGAATCCTCTCAAACCCCTGCACCTCTGGCGTACACCTCCATTCTTATATAAATAAGTAAAATAAATCTATATAGAGAAAGAAAATTTCATACGCCATATCTTTTACTTCAAAGACCCCATTTTTTCCCTTCAAAACAGAAAGCAATTAACTGCTTCAGCCTCAGCTGTTAGAATTATCCTGCAGGGGCCTATCTTTCTATTATAAGCATATAAGCACATTAAAGATGTTAGGAATTCTAACAACAACAACAAAAAAAAAGCAGGGGCCTCCCTGGTGGCACAAGGAGTTAAGTCTCAGCACTATGAAGCAATCCATAGCCACTGCAGCACAAGTTTGATCTCCAACCAGGGAGCTGACCCACATGGTGCAGCAGACCTCTCCCGTCTCATCCTCTGCTCCCCTCAGCAGTGTATTTCTGTATCTGCCTGTTCTGCTCTCCACTCTGTCTCTAGTGAGTCCTTTCACCCCCCTCACCTCTGGCTTTCACCCCAGCTATTATATGCAAAAATAAATAAATCTTAAAAAAAAGAGCAAATCTCAAATTATGCCAACTTTTACCCTCATTATAAAGACTCATTATTATGCAATTATTCTAGAATTCATGATCTTTATTCTAATGTCATATTTCAGTTAGGCACTTATACGACTCCATTCTGTTGAAGTCAATGTTAAAATTCATTATCCAGCTAATTTTCCTTTTCAAAAAGGGAAAAGTATTTCAAAATACCTGCTGAATGATGGAAGAAAACAAGTGCAAATATGAGCTAACGTGAAGACAAGTGACCCATGATATGAATTAAAAAATCCAGAGAGCCAAGAGTTAAATAGCTTTCCAATTAGCAAAGCTGCTGGCCATAAGATTTTGGCCTCAGATTTAATGAACAATGTACACAATTGTATAATGTTGTTTAAAAAACAAGGATGAAAAGAGGCTTATCACTTGCTTAGCAATGAAACAAAAACTGTGAGGAATAAAAGTACTTACATCTTTATCAATGCAGGATTCATTTTCATTCTTTTGTACATTAGCCCCATTTTTTTCCTGTGATGCAAGACTTTCTTTTCTTTCAGCGGCTTTACTGATATTTGGTTTTGGCCTATGCAATCGGCCTCTCATTAGTCGTGCTGGTCTTAAAGTCTTTCGTTGTTCATCCGCCTGAAGACCAGTCTTCTCGCTCAAACTAGGAGAATTACAGGAATAAAATCAGTGCCTCCCTGGTGACACAGAGGTTTAAGTCTCAGCACTATCACCACTAAGGCCTGAGTTCAAGCCCCAGTCAGGGATTTAACCACATATGGCTCAGCAGACCTCTCCTGTCTTGCCTACTGCTCCCCTTAGCAGCATATTTCAGGAAATACACCTATTCTACTTTTCACTATGTCTCCAGTGAATCCTCTCACCCCCTGCACCTCTCTGGCCTACACTCCAGTTTCGCTATGCCAAAAATAAAGAAAAAAGGAATAAAATCAGTATTTATTTTGAAGCTGTACACTTATCTGTTTTCAATGCTCCCTTCTCCCAGGAATAAGTAAGTCCTTTGAAATATACAAGTATCCTCAAGGATATCTTCAAAGATATCTATATTTCTACACTTTAAGAACAGACATAATCCTAGAAATCGCTTTATAGAAAAGCATTTTAAAATCAAATCTTTGTTACAAAATTGGGAAAATCTACATCTAACAAACATACCACACTATTCAGCAGTCAGGATATTATTACAAATGCATACCTCCAGAGTATAGGATACAGAATATGACATAAATGGTATTCTTCTGTAGAGCCCAGTATCCACAGTTTCAGATTCACATTAGACCAACAACTGTGGTAGATTTCCAAGTTAAAAATTCCCATTTGAAACTCTTTGAAATCAATAAAACTAACCAGAAATGTACTTTTTTTCCATTAATTTATCTAATAAGACTTGACAGAGAAATTGCTAATTGAATTCTTCCATGCCATAATTTATTTCAACAATGTTAGTGAAAAGTACACTAGCTGAAAATAAAATTTTGACATTATCAAGTAGAAAATAAGTTATTACAATTGTTCCTAGAAATACTATTTTTATTCTACTTCCTAAATACTTACTTAGATACAGTCTCAGCTTCTGGGGTTTCTTTCTCTGTATTCTCCATTCCAGAAATATAAAATGTATTCATTTTATCCTTTTCCATGTTATCCTATGAATTCAATTTTTTACATTTAATCTACTTAACATAAAAAAATTCAAACTTTGTAATAGATAAATGAAAATTAAGAAATAATTCATTTTGTATTTTTAATTATTTTTAATTCTAAATGCAGAAGAAAATATTATAAAATAAAATCTCCAACATTACTGACACACATACAAATTTGTATATCCTTTCTGGAAAGTCTTTAAAACAGCATGGAATAAGAGCCTTAAAATGTTCATACTCTGACCCAGTAATACAACTTTTAAGACTCTAAGAAAATATTCAGAAAAATTCAAGTATTAGGATGTTTAATGGAACATTATATAAATTATCAAACATTATAAAGACACAAGATATTCAATAACAAATAGTCAAATAAATTCACTTATACCCCATTGATGAAATATTAGAAAGTCACTAAAAACTGCATTTTGAAGCTATTTAATGTTCTGGAAAAATATTTATGAAACATTATGTACCAAAGAAGGATAAAAACTGAATTAATATTTCTACTTAAGAGAAAAGTTAGAGGATATATGCTAAAATATTGGTTGCATTTGGATAATGAAATTACAAGCAATTCTCGTGTTAATTTTTACATAAATCTGCTCTTCCCCCAACTTTTCAGAACTTAAAATATCTTACAAGATTACAACAATATAATCATATTATTA
The DNA here is from genome assembly GCA_019455555.1 of Galemys pyrenaicus. Lineage (NCBI taxonomy): Eukaryota > Metazoa > Chordata > Mammalia > Eulipotyphla > Talpidae > Galemys > Galemys pyrenaicus. Next base: position 13,867,370 of record JAGFMF010011381.1, read on the forward strand.
AAAGACAGATAAAACATTTTTATTCCCAAGTATCTAAGGGAATTTTTTACAACTTTGATTTTCATAAAGTTTATTACTCCATACCTTTTCCACTGAAGTTTCTGGATGTAAACTGTTGCTCTCTGCATCTGTTTTATCTTGTGAAAGAACTGATTTCTTCCCAACTGCCCTTGATAAATTTGGTTTGGGTCTCTGGAGTCGTCCTCTTACCACTGGCTTAACATTTTCTGTTTGATCCGTTTCTCTATAAAATTAACATTATTTAAGACTGTATTCAGATGTAGATTCTTGTGGTGCTTTTATAGTAAAGACATTAAATTCAACCAGTATTTGTATACTAGAAAATATAATATTTCTAGTATTAAAGTCTATTCTAGTATTATTCTAGTTTTATAGTATTAAAGTAATTTGATATTGATCAAAAACTACTACTATGACAACAGACATGAAAAATAACCGAAACCAAACAAAAGTTTACCTAGAAAATATTAAGGATTCAAAATTTCATCATGTTGTTCATTTTGCTAAACCTCATATCATTATATATCAAATATGAAAGAATTTTTCTGTGATGAAATATGAAGTGAAAAGCCTTGATCACACTCAGATCACAGTACAATTATATACAAATTGTCAGAAGTCCAATTTTCTAACTCCCAAAGGAAAAACATTGTCATCATTTCTTAAATCATGATAAAATATTTAAAAGTTTAAAAAAAAATTCTACCATGTAAAATACTTACAATTTTTTGCTTAAGTCAACATTTCTTTCTTCTGTAGAATTAATCTCACCATTATTCATCAAACACAATGCATGAATAGCAACTTCTGATGAAGGTAAATCTGAAATGCTTGATTCTAACGTCTCATTTTCTACTGACATGGCATCTTGTGTATTACTAAAAAAAAACAAAACATGGGGGAAAGATTTTTAGAAATACATGAAACAAACACTTTCAAAAACAATCCTTCATATCACATTTATGATTATAAATGGGTATTTGGCATTTCTATAATCCTTCCTGCATTGTTATAAAAACTGACAAATGGTCAACAGGCACATGAAAAAAATGGATCTACTATATGATCCAGTATTTACTGAAAACACAGGAACACTAATTCAAAGGGATATACGCACTCCTATATTCACTGCAACACTAGTTACAATATTCAAGTTACAGAAACCATCTAAGTGGTCAAAAAACAGATCAGTGAATGAGAAAGATGTGATAAAAGCACAATGGAATAATACTCAGCTTTAAAAAAAAAGGTGGGTAAACTCTTACCATTTGCAACAACAGATAAAACTGGAGAGGATATAATAAGCAAAATAAGACAAGGAAAAAGAAGTACTAGATGGTATCACATATATGCTGGAATGTAGAGAAGCAAAACATGGGTCAAATAAGCCAAACCAATAACAAACACTAGAAATTTGACTACAGAACTAAGGCTATTAAAGGGGGAGAGGGAGAAGAAAGAGTAAAGTGGGGCAGGAGCACAACAGACTATGGTGGAGGGTTGGGTGTTTGGTATAGATATGGTGTAGTAACAACACCTGAATAGGGATATCTTATACCTAAATCACAAACAACACTGTAAACGAATGTTACCTCAAAAAAACACAAATACATAGTTAAATCCTCTTCACCACCTATCATCAAGAAAATCAAAATCAAAAGAAGATACCACATCATACCCATTACAATGGCCCATGTCAAAAAGATCAGAGGGTGCAGAGAAAAAGGAAGCATTTTCTATGCAAAGCAATGTAGACTGGTCCAGACCCTAGGCAAAATAGTATGGAGGTTTCTCAAAACACTAAAAATAGATAAAAACAGTAGTTCCACCTCTAGGGATCTACCTGAAGAATTTAAAAAACACTGTTTCAAAGAGATATATGAACTCCTATGTTCACTGTAGCACTGTTTACAATAGCCATGTAATAGAAACAACCAAAGTGGTTGTTTTATGTAGAAGAAATTTTATGTAGGCAGTCTTCCCTTTCTATGGTACTGGGTTAACCAAAAATCATGTAAGTCATGGTCATATTTCCAATATATACAAGTTACAGCTGAAACTGAACTATGAAAAGAGAAGTTACTATTGTGTATAATATTTCAGTGATAATATATTTCAATAATATAATTGATGACCATGGACTAACTAGCACCTAGTTTCAACAAATATACACATTTAGCCACACTTTAAATTTGCTCATTTTTTCTAATAGGTGTTTGTCTTTTCCCAAATAAATCAGTAAGCTCTCTTTATATACTTTTGTGGTTAGGTGTTGCACATAAAACCTCCAAATCTTTTCACTTTATGAAACCTTTGTCAAAGAAAGTATTTAATTTTACTGCAGTCAAACCTTATCTATTTTTGTTTTTATGCTTTTATATAACTTTAACAGAACTAACATTATTTTCCTCTAAATTTTTAAGTATTTGCTTTCTATGTGTATTCTTTAATCCATCAGGAGTAAGTATACAGGGTGCAATAGGGTTCTAATAACTTGTCATATCTCAATGCCATCTACTGAACAGTTCTTCACTAATTTCTAATGCTACCTTTGCCATATATCAAATTTCTTAAAGACTCTTTTTTGACTCTATATTCAGTTCTGCTGAGTCAAACTGTCTCTCCCTATACCATACTGCTTTAATTATATTAGCTTTAGAATGAGTCTTATACATTTCCTCTCCAGAGTTGATGTTTTTCAATACTGTCTAAAAATTCATGATATTTTGCTCTTATGTACAAAATAATTTTAGAATCAGCTCAATGTTACACCATTTGGGATTTTAACGATCCTTACGGGCTTTTTTAATCTCTAAATTAGACAAGTCAGTGTTGTTTTTTATATAGTTTATAAAAGTAGTTGTATCTCTGAATAATTTAGGTGTCTGTCACCTAGCAAAAGAACCAAAGGGATATGACTCAGTCTCAGAGAAACTTAACCTTCTGTATTATATAAGTTGTCATAAAGACACACTTGAAAGATTTCTACATGAGTTTTTCAAAATTTTCAGCGGATACAGAGTGGTGAACAGGACAGCCCAGAAATAAACTCACATATATGAAATGAAAAAATAAACTCACACATATGCACAAATGATCTTTAACAAGGTGCCAAAAGTAAACCAATACAGAAAGAACAGTCTTATTAACAAAGAGTCTCTTTCAACGAATAATATATGAATGCAAAAAAAAGTGCACCTTTATGTTAATCACACCAAAAAAATCAGTTCAAAATGGATGAAAAGCTTAAGGGTTACACTATCAATTATAAAAAAAAATCTAGAACTAACTATAAGGGGGAAACTTTATTATAACATTGGTATTGGTAATAATTTCTTGGACATGACACCAAAAGCAGGGCCAAAAAATCCAAAATAGACTGGGACTACTTCAAAATAAAAAGCTTTTGCACAGCATAGGAAATAATCAGAGTCACAAGACAAACTATGAAAGAGAGGGAAATATCTGCAAAGGAAAATCTGATAAGAGCTTAATATCAAAATATAAAAAGAACTTCTACAACTCAAAAGAAAATAAAACCAAATAACCCAATTAAAAATGGGAAAAGAATTTGAATAGACATTTTTCCAAAGATAGACAAATGGCCAACAGGTATATGTAACGATGTTCAATGTTGCTAATTATTGGCAAAATGCAAATCAAAACCACAATGAGGTACCATCTCACAACTGTGAGGATGGCCATTATAAACAAACAGAAAATAAGAAGTGTTGGAAATAGGAAACAGTATGGTAGTTCCTCAAAAAATTAAAAATATAAAATTATCACATGACCCAGCAATCCGTCTTCTTATTGAGAAGAAGTGGAAACAGGAGCTCAAAGACATATTTGCACTTCCACACTTCTCTCATGTTTATTGTTTATTCACAAATGCCAAGAGATGGAAGCAACCTAAATGTCTATTTATAGATGAATGGAATTTATGAAAGTTTGACAAAGATGCAACAGAATATTATTCAGCTATAAAAAGAGAAATCCTGATGTATGCGACATACATCATTATTTGTGACAGAGGACAAATACTGCATTTGTCTACTTATACGAGACATCGAAGGTAATCAGACTCATACAAACATAAAGGAAAATGATGGTTGCCAGGGCTTGGGGTTCAGTTCAATGGATACACAACTTCAGTCACACAATATTAAAAGGTCTAAAGATCTGTTGTACAATACTATGATTATAGTTAATCACTGTTAGGAGAGTAGAGTTATGGGTATGTGTATTAAGCACAATTAAAACAAAAATGCAAAATTCTGTCAACAGAATATATCACATTCACACTGCTGAAAACTAAAGATTAAGAAAATATTTTTATAGAACATTATGAACCCATAAAAATACTAACTACAAAAAAAGCTGAGGTAGCAAAGCATGCCCAAAAACACAAAACACAAATAATAAAGCAATATCAGAAAGATATCACACAAATGAACAAAGGTGCTTTCACCAAGAAGATAATAATAGTTCTAGATATGTATGCATGCAACAACAGAGTTCCAAAATACACGAAACAAATACAAACAGAACCAAAGAAAGGAATAGGCAAATTCAAAATTACAGCTGGAGATTTTACATTCCTTCGATAGGAGATACAAAGTCTGTACAGATATAGAAAATACCTTGATGAAAGAATATGATCAATTCTTTCCTCAACTTTTTCATTAGAAGAAAAACCCACAACGTCATCTATATTCTGAATGCAGGAAAGTGTTTGTTCCTTATCGCCTCCACCTTCATCTATCACAGGCTTTAAAGAATGACATTTATCTATAAATACAAAATGAAAATTATTCTAAGAAAAACAGATTTTAAAGCACAAAGGAATTTACATATAACAGTCTTCTCCTACAAATTGTTTATCCACTCAACATCCAAATTCCTACATGTAAGTCATAGAAGATATTTTTTAGAGCATTAATAAAAAGTTTAATCAATTTAAACAGCTGTCCAACAAACACAGGCAATATACATTTTACCTAATACAGTAACTTCTAATTGTTAATGGGAGTACACAGAAGGTAACGCACATCTTAGTTACAAACTTCAAAGAAAAATCACTCTATTTCACTTTGGATTTTTTTTCCAACTTTAATTTTTCTATCTTTAATTAAAAAGGATTTATGGCCTCCCTGGTGGCACAGGGGTTAAAGACACAGTGCTATCAAACTATCGCCAGCCACTGCAGCATGAGTTCAATCCCCAGCCAGGGAGCTAACCCACATGGCACAGCACACCTATCCTCTCAACTGCTGCTCCCATCAGTAGTGATTTCAGTAGATCTACCTGTTCTGTTCCCCACTCTGTCTCTGGTGAATCCTCTCACCACCCCCATACCTCTGGTCTACCCCCAGGTTCTTATATGCATAAATAAATCTCTTAAAAATAAAAGGATTAACATGGTATCGTGAATACAAAGCCAATTAATAAGCATTATTGTCATTATCTAAAAAGGAAGCATTTACATTATATACTATATCATGATACATGTCTTCTCATATAATGTTAGAGCTATTCAAATAGATTAGAGCAGCTCTCCCACCCACCTATGTCTGTGCAGGTGCCACTCCTTTTGTCCTTTTTCTAAAAAACCTGTCCTTTCAAAATGTAAATAGTGTGTCGCTTAACCCACTGCGCCACCAGGGCGGGCCCTCAAAATGTAAATAAAACATGTAAAAACTTACTTTTCTGTTTTTCTCCTATAGAAGGGTCTGATTGAACAGAAGCATTTCCTGAAAGGTTTGTTACTTCCTGTTTGCCATCTTCATCCTGACTTTTCTTTCTTTTTTTCTTTTGGTTTATGTCTGGTTCTGATACAATCTGTTCTAAATTCTGTTCTGATAAAGGAGGAGTCTGTTGTTCTTCTTCAACTATAGAAGGATTTACAGTCTGCACATCCTTTAAAGATCCTTCTGTGTCCGAGATTTTAGTACTCATAGATTCATCGAGATCATCATTCACTCCTTCACTGGCAGTTTTTTTCACTGGAAATATGAAAAATAGTCAAAAATATATAAACAAACTATGGAAAGTTTTTAGAGGTGGAGGAAAGAAATACTCAAAGATAGATCTAAACAAATATTTAAAGACAACCTCAAAATGTCCAGGAGAGAATGAGTAAATAAATTATAATGCATTTATGCTGTAAAAAAATCCATGCAGGTGCCTCCTGGTGGCACAGTGGGTTGAGCACCGCACTGTGAAGCATCCGCAGCACAGCAGCGCATGAGTTTGATCCCAGCCTGGGAGCTGACCCACATGGCACAGCAGACCTCTCCTGCCTTGCCCGCTGTTCCCCTCAGCAGTGTACTTCAGTCAATCTGTATGTTCTGCTCCCCACTCTGTCTCTGGTGAATTCTCTCACCTCCCGCAACTCTGGCCTGTACCCCAGCTCTTGTATGCATAAATAAATAAATCTTAAAAAAAAAAAATCCATGCAGCAAATAGTGGGGCAGTTTATATATACAGCAATGGAAAAAACTTCAAAAAATATCGTAGGGGCCTCCCTTACAGTGCAACGGGTTGAGTGCCACAATCAACCATAGACACTACAGCCTGAATTTGATCCCCAGACAGGAACGTTACCCACAAAGCACAGCACACCTCTCCTGTCTCACCTGCTGCTCCCATCAGTAGTGATTTCAGTAGATCTACCTGTTCTGCTCCCCACTCTGTCTCGGGTGAAGCCTCTCACCACCCCCACCACCCCTACTCCCCTCAACCCCTGTGCCTCTGACTTATAACCCAGTTCTTGTGTGCATAAATAAAATCTTAAAAAAAAGTTTAAAAAAAAAAGCGTAGATTGGTCCAGACCCAATAGAAAACAGTATGAGTAAACTCAATTACCTACAATAAGATACCCTGAAGATTTCAACTATTGAACTTCATATAATACTCAAGGACTAGAGAGACAATATTCCAATTCCATCATTATTAAGTAAAACAATACACTTTCTTTTAAATGAAATACCTTTTATATTTTTGCGTGGTTTAGAAGATTTCTTTAAAACATTCTGATTTTTAATGGACTTTTGTTTTCTTTTCTCTTCTTCAGCAAGAACTTTCCGAAGCAAATGAGCAAAAAAATCAAAGTCAAAAGGACGCTTTTCCTCTGTTTAAAAAAAAGAAAAAGAATTTTCAAGTTTTTAATTTTTTAAGTATCATAACATCAAAAGCAAATTAGTTGGCTTATAAACAGAAGCAACTCTATAGTAACTGTAGTAAAATCACACAACAGAGCACCACTGAGCAATAAAAAAACAACTTTTTTAAAAAGAGGAAAATAAGGAACTACTGATACAAGCAATAATAAAGGTGAATCTCAAAAATATGCTCAAAGAAGCAAGATACAGAAGCGTACATACTGTATGATTCTATAACTAAGACTTGTAGAAAAAGCTAAGCTCATCTATGATAATTCAAATGAAAACAGCAAGTGCCCAGGGTCAGAGAGCAACAGAGACTGAATGGAAAACAAAAGTATCTTTCAGGAGTGAAGAAAATGTTCTACATCTCATTTTTTGGGTGGTGGTTATATAGGTTTATCTTTCTTAATACTCAAAATTTAAAAATGCACTGTGTAGATTATAAACCAACTTCTTTGAAAAGTTACTATTACTAAGAAATCCCTAAAAACCTACCCACTGCCATATACCCTCTCTTTATCACAACACTTTCACTATAAACGCCATTCTTCTATCAGCCAAGAGGGAACTGAATACTAATGACTACCATTCTCAATAAATTGCATTAGATCAACAGAGCAATCCCTGAACAGACCAAAAATAAATCTATTATGGAGTCAAATCCTAATCTAAGCTCTATGTCTGAAAATATAGTGAATTTATAGAATTAGTGTTTGGTAAACATAAGCCCAAGACTATTTTGACTACAAGAAGATTCTAAGATGGCCTTATAAGATGCCCCAAATAAGGTATGTACCTTTTTATAAACAATCTCAGGAAAACAAGGCCAAACCTGGGATTCCTGAAGGACTTATTTTGTTTTGAACCCACGTTTTATCTGTTCTGACCTTCCACAAAAACATTCCAAAGTTCTCAATGGGATTCAAAATGTAAGTCCTAAAAAACATCATCTGGGTTTTAATTTCTCATTACAAAACCAGTAAATGTTAAAGGTATGTATAATAATGATTTTAATAATGACTGCATACCCCATATAAATTGCTTATAGATTTATGGATTCTTTTCTGAACATGTTAAACCTAATGAAGACTTTCAGGATGAGTTTTCTGAAATAGAGAAAGCAGAGGACCATAATATTCCAGATCTTCCAGGAGGCATTCCTGGAAGTGGTTTCCTGAGGGCCCAAAAAAAAACTGGGTGTAAGGTCCACTTACCCACCTTAGTGTCTACTCATAAAATAAACGTACATGCTACATAAACTGTCTCTCTTTTAGAGTTTTAGTGAAGATTAGCACTACAGCAAATGAACATTGAATATATAAATCATAAAACATTGATAATTATCCTGCAAAGAAAGAATATAGAAACTGCTTTAAGCAGTGTATTTAATTCTGTCATCCTTTACAGCTCCCTTAATATCTTTCTCTGAACTTAAAAGAAAAAATATTAATTTTAACCAGCTTATTACTTAGAAGTTGAAAGTATACATTATCCCTCCAAATCTGCCCTTTAGACAGAAATTTCAGACCATTCAATCTAAACATCTAACCACTAACTACTTTTTCTTCTGAGAAATTAATCACTATCTGAAAATTATCATGGTTATCAACAATATCCCTTCCCTTCTTAATCAGACTTAAAGTTCTAAAAGCAAGATTATCATCTGCCCTTTTCACCATTATATCCTTAATGCTCAGTACAACAGTATCTTGTAAACAGCATTGTTGACTGAATGACTATTAGAAAGAAATATTGATAGTATATGAACTTTCAGAGATAATGAGCTCCTTGTTAGCTCTTGAATAGATTTCTCTCAGAATAAAGAACACAAACAAATGTATGTTCAGTCCCTCTGTAACTGCTTGAACTCAAAAATCTGCTTACTTGCTTCCTGATGTTTTAGTTAATCCCTTACTTGTATATGTAATATCAATCAACTGCCAGGCCTCCAATACTAAACAGAAAATTTCCCAATCTTATTCTTCCTTTGATAACACAGAAATAAAACAAATAGAAACCTAAAACACACTGGAATCAAAGACAAAGACTAATCATTTTTATGACACTGAATGACACATCATAAAAGATGTGCGAATACTTACGAAATGCCTTATCTATTCTCCATCCATTTGTTTTCTCTTCACGTTTAAATTTATTCTGTTAACAAAACAATAAAAATCTATAATTACTGCCATATTTAAATAAGTGAAAAGCATGTTTAAAATAAAAGCATTAGCGCCTCCCTTATGGCACAACAGGTTAAGTCTCAGCACTATTAAAATATCTTCGGCCACTGTTACACAAGTCCAATCCCCAGGCAGGGAGGTGACTCCGATGGTGCAGCAGACCTCTCCTGTCTCACCCACTGCTCCCCTCAGCAGTGAATTTCAGTGGATCTGCTTGTTCTGTTCCACACTCTGTCTCTGGTGAAACCTCTCACTCTCTACACCTCTGGTCTGTACCCCAGTTCTTATATGCATAAACAAATCTTTAAAAAAAAAAAAAGAGCCCCCTTCCTTGTCTGTCAGGAGTTAGTCTGTCAGGACTATGTTTTTAATCATTTTTTTACATTTTTTTGTTTTTGAATAATTTTAGATTAATGAAAGAATTTGCCTCATCAGCTACACCCCTCAGCAGTGTATTTCAGTCTATCCACCTTTTCTGCTCCCCACTCTGTCTCTGGTGAATCCTCTCACTCTCCCACACCTTGGCCTTATACCTTAGTTCTTGTATGCATAAATAAATGAATCTTTAAAAATAAATAGATAAAATAAAAGCATTAAAATGAAAATCTTAAAATATCATAGGATTCTCCAATAAACATGCCTTTACCAAAAAGCAATCTTTAGGGGGTTTTGGTGTTTTTTTTTTTATAAAAGGTTGGAAAGATTTATACGGAGCTTCCTGATCTTTATGATCTACTGCATAAATCAGCAATAGAAGCTGAATTTATAGAGGATAGGAAAACAGCTAATCAGCATGAAAAGAAATCAAACCTATAGTCAACTAACCAGCATTAACTCCTTAAAAACTAATATATTCCTATCCAGTTAACCTTCTAACAGATTGTGCCAACATGTTCTTAATCCCAAGGAGGGGGACTATAAAGAAAAAACTAAGCAAAAAAATTGAAGCAGGTCAAATTTATCTTTAAAATGTCTTTATATTAAAATATTATTTCATTATGCTTTTCTGAGGACCAAATATCACACTCTCACTCAACTCCATATTACTTCCATTAAGATGGAAATGGGGCCTCCCTGGTGGCACAAGGGGTTAAGCACCACACTGTGAAGCATCTGCAGCCACTGCAGCACCAGTTCTATCACTGGCCAGGGAGGGGATCCACAAGGCATAGAAGACCTCTCCTTCCTCACTCCCTGCTCCCCTCAGCAGGGTACTTCAGTATATCTGCCTGTTCTGTTTCCCACTCTGTCTCTAGTGAATCCTTTCACCCCTCACACCTCTGGCCTTTATGCCAGTTCTTATACGCATAATAAATAAATCCTTAGAAAGAAAAAGAGATGTGGAAATAGTCAAGGTTTACAGCTCAATCCATCTTAAGGTCATTAAGAATTCTGAGGACACAAGTTTGTGTCTGAGGATGCTATTGACATATACCCATTCAGGGAAAAGGAATCAGTCTTTCCCTTTTACTTATTAGTGATCTAAAAGCACTTTCCCCCCACCCCCCAGAACACAAAAACCAAACTTTTTATTGGGGATGAAAATGAAGACAGAGAAAAATCACAGAAAGCAGAGGAAGTGGATTTATGGTCATTTTCTTCATGCCAAAAGGAACATAACTCACTAATATGACTATTAAGTAATCAATTTCTTACACTTCCTTATTTTTTTTTTAAAGATTTATTTATTTATGCATACAAAGCACTGGGGTACAGGCCAGAGGTATGGGGGGTGAGAGGATTCACCACAGACAGAGCAGGGAG
>JAGFMF010011381.1:13881940-13929647 GCA_019455555.1 Galemys pyrenaicus
GAGCACGGGGGACTGAGGTGATGGTGCACTGGTGTTACGGTGATGGGGAATACATGGGGATTACAATTGATGTCAAATATATGTAAATTTTAAAAAATTCATATAAAAAAATTTAAAATCTCAGAGAAAAAAAATAAAAATAAAACAAAACAATTGAGGACAAATAATATATTCAGAGAAATGAAAAAATTGAATTTTTCACAGGAGATCTGCTGTTCAGACCTAAAAGGAATGAAATGTATCAAAAATGGTAAACATGTGGCCAAATGTGAAAGATTACTTTCTTTTCCCTATTCAATTTCTTTGCAATACAGAATCTTTTAGGTTAAAGGGAAAAAAAGTCATTATAAATGAAATGGGAATACTTTACCTTAATTTCTATCCTTGCTCTATGAGGAAAAAGTTGTCCAATCATAGAAAAGTCAGTTCCTACCATGCTGATGGCTAAAAAGAACATATCGGTTTCTGCAAAAATAAGATTCAGAATGACTGAAAATTAATCTCAATAATCGAAAGGAAAAAAAATCTTAACTAAGAATATATTTTGATTTAGAAACAGCAAAGCTCTCCCTGCCCACCTGAGACTTTGTAAATCTCTTTTCCTGTTCTCCTTTTCCTAATTAGCCTGTCCTTTTAAAATGTAAAAAAATAAAAAATAAATGGCAGTACTTAATAATTTTTTAATTAAAGTCAAGTAGAATGCTCGTATAAAGATATGTCTATGAGCATATGTACATGCACACAGTTGTATTTCAATTTTAATGAAAAGAACCTGATGTGTCTAAAAATAGCTCCTTTAAGCTAACACACAGAGAGTCTCCTTGGTGGCCCAGTGGGTTGAGTGCCCACACTGTGAAGCATTTGCAGCCACTGCAGCACAAGTTCGATCCCCAGCCAGGGAGGGGACCCATATCGTGTGGCAGACCTATCCACCTCGCCCACTGCTCCCCTCAGCAGTGTGTTTCAGTCCATCTGCCTGTTCTGCACCCCACTCTGTCTCTGGTGAATCCTCTCACCTCCCACACCTCCGACCTGTACCCCAGCTCTTGTATGCATAAATAAATCTTTTAAAAATATATATATACACAGAAATGTGGGATAAGATGTGCATGTTCATATAAAAATAGCTGAAACTTATTTTTAAAGATTTATTTATTATGCATACAAGAACTGGGTTCTAGACCAGAGGTGCAGGGGGGAGAGGATTCACCAGAGACAGAGTGGAGAGCAGAACAGGGAGACAGGAGACGTCTGTCGTGCCAAATGGGTAAGGACCACCAAGTCGGTAAGCTCCCTTCAGGAATCTGATCAAACTCATGCAGCAGTGGCTGATGATAGCTTGACAGTGCTGAAACTTTAACCCCTGAACCACTAGGGAGGATCCAGTTTAAATATTTTTAAAAACACATCCTGGGGCATCTATGGTAGTGAGAGGGGTTAAGTCATATTACTATGAAACTATCAGCATCCACTGCAGCAGTTCGATTCTGGATGGTCAGGGAGCTAACCCATGTGGCGCAGAAGACCTCTCCTGTCTCACGCACTGCTCCCATCAGCAGTGTATTTCAGTAGATCTGCCTATTCTGCTCCCTACTCTATCTCTGATGAATCCTCTCACCCTCTGAACCTCTGGCCTGCACCCCAGCTATTGTATGCATAAATAAATATTATTCAAAGTTCCCTAGAGAAAACTGTCAGTAACAGCCAGTGTAATGTTATACTACCTAAGAAACAAGGATTTGCTAAGTAATATGTACAAAATTAATAAATTAAATCTTCAAAAAAGAAACTAGTGGGCCTTCCTGGTGGCCTAGGTGTTAAGTCTCAGTGCTATCACCACTGTAGCCGGAGTTCGATTACTGACATAGGGTGCAGCAGACTTCTCAGACCTCTCCTGTCTCACCCACCGCTCCCCTCAGCAATGCATTTCAGGTATCCACCTGTTCTACTCCCCACTCTGTCTCTGGTGAATCCCCTCACCCACACACCTCTGATGCATACCCAGTTTTTCTACACTAAATAAATCTTTAAAAAAAGTCATAAACTAAAATAAATAAATAAAATCAGTTACCTTTATTTGACCATGGTTTAGAGTAATAGTTTTTCCTAAAGCTGGAATACGTAGTCGTAGAGCCACGCTCAAATATGGGGTCATTTTCTTCAACAACACAAGGGCCTTTTGTTCTTAAAACTTCTACAGTTAAACTGAAAAAAAAAAAAAAAAACCAAAAACATTTCAAACATATCCACACACAATAAAAGTGAGGAAACAAATAGCAAATAAAATCCAAACAGTTACATTTTGAAATCTGCCATGGAATTTACATCAAAAGTACAATAATAAATATTAGAGGTATGCATACTTTCCAAGAACTGCCAATTTTAATTTAAAATGTGACTGCCAAGAGATAAATAAATCTCAACTTATTTTCAGAATTCTTAACAGAAGGGGCCTCCCTGGTGGCACAAGGGTTAAGAACCACACGATGAAGCATCTGCAGTCACAGCAGTATGATTCCAACCCTGGCCAGCGAGCTGACCTACATGGCACAGCAGACCTCTCCTGCCTCACTTGCTGCTCCCTTCAGCAGTGTGTTTCAGTCGATTGCCTGTTCTGCTCCCCACTCTGTCTCTGGTGAATCCTCTCACCCCCTGCACCTCTGGCCTACATCCAAGTTCTTATGTGTATAAATAAATAAATAATAAAAATCTTTGAAACAAAATACAGGGCTCTCTTTGCACCTCCCAGGGGCATCTACCTGGTAATCTTTATTCTTTAACTCTTTTTTGTTCCTAAATAAACTTTTCTTTGCAAGACACAAAAATAATAAAACAAAATATACTTTGAGAAGACAACTAAAATTTCACAATAGCAAATTTTAGAAATTTAATATTATAACTGAAAAATAAAACCTAGAAAGTGAACAGATTTCACCATAACAAAAACATATACTAAACCTTATCTCACTGCATTTTCTTTAGTTATCACCAGATAGCAGAGTATGTTATTATATAGTTAATAACATTGAAAATTTGAATTTCTAAGCCAAGACAGTCAATGTTTAAAATGCAGCCTCAGTGAAGAACAGCATGTTGTTGGTTCAACAGCTCAACCCACTTACCAGTAAAGTCAGTAAAACAACAGTGTTAAATTAATAGATGATTGGTCAGTAGTCCTAGTTTCTTAACCAAAACCTATCACAAAAATTGCTAAAAATTATAAATGAATCCAATCAACTTTCCTACTGAAATCACCCATTATGCAAAAATAACATCAAAGTCTAAGAAAGAGTGAAAGATAAAAAAGTTCTCTCTCATTAAACACAGCACACTTGTTTTCTCATGAAACTATAATCTCTTTTTTTAACTTACCTTTCTTCATCCAAAATAATAGAACCATCTTCAGCTACTTTCACTCGAGGAACCAGCAATGGTCCATCATCTGCTTCTTCTTCTATTTCTTCATTATCTTCAGCATCAGGAGTACTTTTACCTTCCAATCTAAAAAAATGTAAAGAGAGGTTATTTCACATACAGATGAGAAGTGTTTCCAGAATAATACGAACTTCTAAAATAAATTATTGCAAATTCAACCTTCTAGCTATTTTGAACTTTTTTATTTTTCAAGATTCACTTATTCATTCATACAAGAATTATAGTAGAGGCTAGAGGTGTGGGGGGTAAGAAGATTCACCAGAGACAGAATGGGGGAACAGAACAGGCAGATTGACTGAAATACACTGCTTAGGGGAGCAGCAGGCGATAGGAGAGGTCTGCTGTGCCATGTGGGTCACCTCCCTGACCAGGAATTGAACTTGTGCTACAATGGCTGTGAAAAGCTTCATGGTGCTGCAACTTAACCCTATTTTGAACTTTCCCTATAATAGAGAATATAATAGAGAATATTATGTGCCGTTAAAGACATATTTATAAAATTTTCACAGTAAAAACAAGCCTTTACTCTTTTTGAAAATAAAGAGAAGTAAATGCTCATCTTCTCTAATAGTATATCAGAGTAAGCCATTCAAGCATTATAGAATTACCAAAAATAATCCTTACAGTAAAACAGCATTACTTTCCATATCACTTAATTAACTCTTCAGAGCAACTCTTCTAGGTTAATCTTTTCATAGCTATTTGAGGCTCAGAAAAGACAATTTTTGCTCTACATTACACAACAGTATGGGTAGAACAAGAAGTCAGTTTTTCAAATGACCCCAAATCTCATATACCTTCCATTTGGCTACACTGTCACCTTAAGATTTCATTAAAGCAAACACAACCTATAATATATATTATCTATTTATAACATACATAAATTTATGCAACCTATTTCTAAAACTTGGGAGTTCTATTTTGAAACCATTTGAGTCCTAAGTAATAACCAGGAAATCCCAATGTTTCTGCTAATTTCCCACGACCTTTCTGCCTTGAATTACAAGGATACAATAACTTTCTAAATGGTCTCTTGGAGAGATTTCTTGGGAGGAAACTAACATATCATGGTACAATGTGGAAAGCAACAGGGGTTTGTACAAAAAAAATAGGCTGAAAGTGACATCAAAAGTATATCCATTGCAGAACAGTGTGAACAGACAGGAAAAGGGAAAGAAGGAAAAAGAAAATACAAGTTTGCTTGGATAGAAAAGTGACTAGAACTAAAATGATACATTTAAAATTGACTACATTTGTTGCCTCCAGGGAGGGAACTAGGTGGCAGAAAAACAAGGATAGAAACTTTGACCTGTATACACTTTTCATCCTTTTAAATTTTGTAACGGGTAAATATAGAGTATTAATATAAAACATTAAATTAAATTGTAAAAGCTTTAATTTAAAATCATAACAGTGGCCATTTATATATGTAATATGCAAATAACATAAGGCTTTCACTTTTATGTAAATCTAGTAGTAATTTATTCTTGAGATTCTATTTAAACAGATTGATTCAAAAAAGAATGAGATGCTTACTCTCTTGTCTGGACTGGTGGCAATGATTTTTCTGTTTTCTTTTCTTGCTCCAGGGAAGAACTATTAAGCACAAAGAACTTTTTAACAATTAATTTACATCTTGTCAATTCTATCTGTAGGCAAATTTGAAATTATTTTAAGTTTTCTTTACATAATGATATATACCATAATACTACTATTAATGATGACATGGCACAACTGTCAATTTTTTCAGTCAAAAACGTTCATCATCAAGTACAATAATTCATCAGGCCTTAAGTAGGGCCTCTAACTCTTCCTTCCAATTCCTCAGTGATGGGAGGGTCCCAGTCCTTAGGCGTGAAGCAACCCAGGTGGCAAACAGTCCGAAACTTAAGAGTCCAACCCTTCTTTCAACTAAGTCAAAGACCTGGTAAATCTAAAAGATGCTACACTGGTAATATGCCACTACTAACTACTTCTATATCCACCACCTAAACCATCCACACAGGTATGAGATTTAGTAAAAACCTTCTGCCTCCACAGGCTAACTCTGATTAAAGTAACTTTGTTCTTAGTTGATCTGTTAATCAAATTGCCTCTTTATTTAATTAGGAGACAAGGCATACAAAAATATACCACCCTTTTAGATCAAATCAGGTTAGAGAGTACAAGAAATAGAAATCACAATCTTTATTACAAAAAGCTGTTTAGTAACACAACTTTTTAGTATGTCTTAGTATTATACAAAAGAAAATTCATTTTTAGTCTTAGTGGCAAAGGGCATCATTTACCATCCTAAGAAAGCAGCTACTTGAAATACCACTAGTTTTCGTTATAAAATTCTATCAAAAAAAAAAAGTCATCTCATATGTTACAAATTTTGTCAACATGCTTTTGGAAAACATGAACCTCCACTCTAAATATAATTAAATCACAACATACTCAAAGACAGTATAACAGTAATAAAGTTTACTTACGTCATTGGGTTGTTATCTGGTAGGTAATATATGAAATCTCTCATAGTCATTTTTGAACGATCTGGTGGTCTCTGACTTTCATTTATTGCATATTTGTTTTTCCATTGCTTCTAGATATGCAAACACACACAGATCCACTTTGATTTTATATGTATATAATAATTTCAAATGTACTATATTCAAATATACAATGTTATATTCAGTGCCAAGTCCTAATATTATTCATACCACAATTAGGCCTACTACCAGGGAAAAGTTTATAAACTGAGTATTAAAATTAGTATAACATTAAAGAATTTTAAAAACTAACTGAAATTGTAGAAAATTAAGCTTAAAGACATCTTCTAACTATAACAGCTTAATGAGATTTATAAATACAGTTGTTTTCCATGTAATGAAATTAAATTCTGCATAATTCATAAAATCCTTGAGTAAATGTTTAATTTTCAATTCCCCAAAATAAATCTTAATAAGCAGAATATATAAAACAGGATATTTTTAAAGCTTAGATTTTAGAGGATTTGTATCAAATTTATATTTTCCATTGTGTTAGATACAAAGCAACCTTTCTGAGTTATTTCCTCCTGTGTAAAACAGTGATAGCTATTTCAACACAGAGAGAATTAAATGAAATAATGAATACAGAGAACCAAGCTAAGCGACTTCCTCCTTTTTTCTAATTAGGAAAATTTAATTTGTAATTTAAATTTAAAATTTTAATTTTAAAATATAAAATTTAATTTTCCTAATTAAAACAGTCACTCTATAATTAATAATAAAAGCTGAAATTTATTGGGATTTTACCATTTGCCAGGCACTTGTTAGTCTATATATGTTTTATATGTATTAACTTATTTTATCTTCACAACCCTTCAATGAAGTATTTACTATCAGTCCTATTTTACAGATGAGGAAACAGATACAGAAAGGTTAATTAAATTGCTCAAGGTCACATAGTAAGGATAAATTCAAGATTCAAAACCTAACTACCAAACTCCAGAGCTTGCATTTATCACTACTGTTACATTACTTCTCAGAAAAATAATCCTTAAAATTAAAAAGAACAAGGGGGCCTCCCTGGTGGCACAAGGGGTTAAACATAGCACTATGAAGTATCTGCAGTCACTGCAGTACAAGTTTGATCCCCAGTCAGGGAGGAGACCCACATGGTGCAGCAGACTTCTCCTACCTGGCCCACTGCTCCCCTCAGCAGTGTACTTCAGTCAAACTGCCCGTTCTGCTCCCTATTCTGTCTCTGGTGAAACCTCTCACCCCCCACACCTCTGGCATACACCCCAGTTCTTGTATGCATAAATACAAATAAATCTTAAAAAAAATTATTCAGCCTTAACCAAATACAGTGATATAGATGAACAAAGATGTAACAATTATAGCAAGAAAAAAATAGATTAAGTCCAAAAAATAGCTGATTAAGTGCTTCTTAATCATTCAGTTCAATAAAGAATATTCTAATTATATGAAGATGTCATTTGGTATTGTTCCCTCATCAAAATGTTATAGATGGGGCCTCCCTGGTGGCGCAGTGAATTGAGTGTTGCACTGTGAAGCATCGCAGCACAGTAGGGTGAGTTCAATCCCTGGCCGGGGTGGGGATCTACATGGCGCAGCAGACCTCTCCTGCCTTGCCCACAGCTTCCCCTCAGCAGTGTATTTCAGTCGATCTGCCTGTCCTGCTCCCCACTCTGTCTCTGGTGAATCCTCTCACTCCTGCAACTCTGGCCTATACCCCAGCTCTTATATGCATAAGTAAATAAATCTTTAAAAAAAAAAAAGTGCTATAGATGGTTCAATCCCCAGCCAGGGAGCTAACCCACATGGCACAGCAGACCTCTCCTGTCTCACCTGCTGCTCTCCTGAGCAGTTTATTTCAGTAGATCTGCCTGTCTGCTCCCCACTCTGTCTCTGGTGAATCTTTCACCTCTCCACATCTCTGGCCTACACCCCAGCTCTTGTATGCATAAATAAAAAAATCTTTGAAAAACAAAAAGCTACAGATGCTTGCTTTGCTTCCAATGATCTCTGACTACTATGAAAACAGAAATATAGCAGGTAACAGTCAATATTCTGAATTTTCTCCCTTACCTTTTCTTTTCTTAATTCTTCCTTTAACATTTCTCTCAATTTTTGGGTTTTATATATTCGATATCTGTCAGAACAGGGCTGTTTCTCTTTGGGTGGAATGGAATTAGGCTGTAGAGCTTCTTGATTAACTGTAGGTAAGGGATCAGGTACCGAAGGAACGCTGACATTAGGCTTAACCAAATTAGAAGTACTTGATATTCGCTTTTTTCTCTGTGATACAGTAGAGGAAGATTTACTGGATTCTTCAACTTCACTCTCACCACCAGTCTTTTTATCACTGTCGAAACTATGAAAGAAAAATTAGTACCTTCCTTTAAATATTTTAAATTTGAAAACTAGCCTAGTAAAAATCCAAAATAGTAATCTCTTTTTAAGAATCAATAGATAGGGCCTCCCCAGTGACACAAAGGGTAAGTAGCAGCACTATGAAGCTATCCACAGCCACTGCAGCATGAGTTCCATCCCTAGCCAGGGATCTGACCCACATGTCACAGCAGACCTTTCCTGTCTTGCCTGGTGTTCCCTCAGCAGTGTATTTATTTCAGTCGATCTGACTGTTCTATTTCCCACTATGTCTCTGGTGAATCTCCTCACCTCTCTGCACTTCTGGCCTACACTGCAGCTCTTGTATGCATAAATAAATCTTAAAAAAATAATAATAAATTTCAATCTATAGACATTAAATTATGACAGAGGTTGAAATAAAAATCTTGTTTGGTAGATGTTTTCAACAAATATCTAAATCCTCATGAAGATAGTACATCTTTTTCAAATTTCAAATCCTAAGCACATTAGATTACATAATTTTATGCTCATGCTTTTCCCTCAAAAAAGAAGTCCACCGTAAATTATAAAACAAAGCTTAATTAGTCCAATCTGAATTACCAAATAACTTAGTTTTATAAATTAAGTTCACAAACTACACTAAAACCCCTCTAAACTGATTTAAAGTACTGACATTTTAATGTGAGATTAGCCAAGCCAAATATAGAAAACTTCTAACCTCTAAATTTTTGTATGGCACCATTTAAAGATGTACATTGGCTACAGTAATTAAACCAAATTATATTTGGGGCAAAAATCACTTATATTTGTCAAAAAGTTATCAATCAGTTCAAGTTACATATATGTTATAGTTCAAATTGCACATAAATATTTCTGGAATGACCTGAGGCAAATTAAGAGGACAAGAAGTGTAAGTCAAGAACTAAAAGCAGGGACCCCATGGTAGCTTAGGAGTTAAGTCTCAGTGTTATCACTGTTAAGGGAGCTAACCTACTTATGACACAGCATCCTGTCTTGTCCACTGCTTTGTATTTCAGTAAATTAGCCTGTTTTGCTCACCACCACCACCTCTGGCCTACACCCCAGTTCTTCTAAGCAAAAAAAAAAAACTAAAGTAGAAAATGTCTAATATCTATAAGAATAAACTTTCCAAAACGCCTCACATTTAAATTTTTATCTCAGTTCTTTTATTAACATGATACAGACACCATTTACATTTCACCCAATTATACTGATAGTGTAAGGACCAAAACCTTAGATTTTTACAGCTAGCAAAGACCCAAAATAAAGTAAAATATACTCCTTAAATCACCTGTAAGAAAACAATTGCATATCCTCTAGTCTTAAATGTCTCAAGACTATATACTGAATAATGTACGGAATTATCAATCATTATGTATTTATAAGTGGTTAACAGGATCGCTCAAATTTTATTTAAGTGACTGCTATTTGTTCTCATTTTGGGGAAAATTTTGAAGCTAATTCATGTAGGAAACTTGGAAATGACTAAGCATCACCAAGGTATTAAAATAACACCCTCCAATAAGGACTAGTTCAAGTCAACAGAGGAAACTGAAACAAAATGAAAGGAATACAATTTTAACCTCTTATACCAGCATAAATAGTATGTGTACCAGCTCACTGTCATTTAATAGGATTGATTTTTTTTATTGGTTTCCTTACATACAAACTACGTAAGAAATAGCCATAATTACACCTTTGCTCCATTACCTTATTTTCATTAAGTAACAATTTGTAGACAACTACTAAACATTTCACCAAAAACTCATAAAGTACTGTCTGTCCAAAACTGGAAAAGACAGTTTATAGCAGTTATTTCTGATCTTCACGGTAACTCTCCAAAATAGGTAATGTAATCTCTACTTCACAGTTAAGCATATTCTGCTTTGGACAAAACCTACCAATTGCTAAATTCAGAAGAATACTGAATCAAATGTGTTACATGACACACATGCTTTTAGTTCAGAAAGCAAGGTCATCATAGCTAAAGCAAAGGATGCACCCAGCCAGATGGCCTTACGCTGTCGTAAATCAGCAAAACCAAAGTAACGCCGGTTAATTCTTTTAAAAATAAGTGCTTGGAAAAATTTTTAATTACTTAACTCTCTCAAAGTATTCCATAAAAATGAAAACTACGGTAAGCTACATTTTCTAACGACTACTACCTGCTGTATGTATTCTTCACTTCGAGACTGTTACACCTGAATTCCTCCAACCAGCACTCAAAGACTTGGTCCCCTCCCCGAGAATCTATAAACTGTAACAAAATTCACATTTGCCACATCCTGTTGTCAGAGGGACGAAGTGTGCAGTATGAGAAGATTCATGGAGCCTCAACTCTAAGGCTTAGTGACAGCAAGAAAGTACGGTAAAGTTGTTCATTTGCTCAGCTTCCAGGTGACAAGCTTGGAGAGGAGAGGAAAGATGAAAATGTCCCCCCCTGCAAGCACTCACCTATTCCCGGGAGTCTTTTCTTGGGGCTCCGCACCCCCGACATCCACTGGGGGCTCATCTGTAGATTCCGCTGGCTTTGGAGCAGAGGATACTGAAGGCTCTGGCGGCCTGGGAGTCTCTGGTCCACGCTGGGGGTTGGGGGCGGTGGAGCCCCTGGAGCCTACGCCAGGCCTGACATTCGGCTTCACGCTAAGGCGTGCCCTACGGAACATGGCGGAGCCAGGGGGCCCGGGGAGGCGGCCCGACAGCCGCTCTCAGCCCCGAGCCCCGGCCACTGCCCCAAAAGAGAGTAGGAACTACGCCCTCCCCACAAAGTCAAACCACCAGCCCAGAGGCCAGCTACCGCAATTTCACGCCCCCACCACCTCCTCCTTCTTCCCGCCGCCGCCT
Organism: Galemys pyrenaicus; assembly: GCA_019455555.1. Classification (NCBI taxonomy): domain Eukaryota; kingdom Metazoa; phylum Chordata; class Mammalia; order Eulipotyphla; family Talpidae; genus Galemys; species Galemys pyrenaicus. The sequence continues at coordinate 13,893,103 of JAGFMF010011381.1, forward strand.
CTTCTTCATGACCCTACTACTCTAACAGCTAAATTTCTTCCCACACCTTGCTCCCCCGCCCGCTGAGAGCGCCGGAACTTATACGTCATCAGTCAGCGCCACGATTACGTACGACGCACAGCGCCCGGAGCCATGGTAACTGTCAAGCTACTGGGTTACTTGTGAACCGGAAACTGAGAGTCAAAGGGGTGTGCCGCTACCTTCGCTAGGGTCCTGAGTTGGAAAGTAGGGGAAGCAGGTAGTGAAGCCCTCTGCCTAAACCTTTATGGGAACTATTAAAATCGCTGACGATTCGGTTTTAGAGTGTCTTGCGGAGTAGTGAGTGTTCACTACTACATCCCCAGGGCTTAGAAATTCTAAATTAAGTAAAACGTAGATAGGAAATTCAGGTGTAAAGAAACACTAATAATTAACTCCTTTAAGGGGAACTGGATTCTGGAAAGCATGTTGTTGGAGGAAAGCCTTTTACAGTATATCCTTGTGCAGTCTCTACAGGAGAATTTATCACCTGTTCAAAAATTATTATAGTTAGAGCCTCCCTGGTGGCGCAAGGAGTTAAGTCGCAGCACTATGAAGCTATCCACAGCCACTGCAGCACGAGTTCAAGCTAACCAGTGTGGCGTAGCAGACCTCTCCTGTCTAACCCACTGCTCCCCTCAGCAGTGTATTTCAGTAGATCTGCCATTTCTGCTCCCCACTCTGGTGAATCCTCTCACCTCCTTGCACCTCTGGCCTCACCCCAGCTCTTGTATGCATAAATAAATAAATCTTTTAAAAATGTGTTCTGGGTTGGAGAGAGTACAACAATAAATGGAAAAGATAAATTATATGTTAAATGCTATGAAAGTTAAAGGGAAGTATGATAGAGATTAATGAGATAGGCAGAGTGGTTAGGAAGGTCTCTATGACCAGAGGAGAAATGGCCAGAAATTATGTTGGCTCTAGAGAGTATGGGTCAGTGTTCGAAACTTCAATACAAATCTCCTGATTCAGGATTAAAAAAATGCCTAACTTCCTTTTTGGAGAAGATACTACAAAAATATTCAGCTACATTAATATCAAAATGTCAAAGTAATAAAATCCTGAACTGATTTCAAATACTGTCAGGTCACACAAAGATAGACAGAGAGGAGGCAAAATTTTTTAGAGAAGGAAGGAAAGTTTGAACACAGAAAAAAGAAGACATTCCTTTAATATGGTGGGAGGGGGCACTTTTTTTTTTTTTAAAGAGTACCACTGACCAGAAAGTAAGTCTTTTCTCCAGGCTCAAGTTACTCCAGAAGAGGATCCCTAAATGGAAACAGACACCTGGTCTATAAGCAACAGTGTGGAAAGGTTGAAGGAATAATGACATTAATAGCTAACATATTGAATGCTATCGTATGTTGGGTATTTAATACTTTATGCAATTTAATTTAATGAATGAAGGAGATGCAATTATATCTACATTTGACTGTTAAAGGATCTTTAATGGAATGAAATAACATGCTCATGGTACAGCTTGTAGAACTTCCAACCCAGACATTCCATCTCCAGCTCCTTCAGTCTTCACCACTTTGTCCTACCTTCTCCACCAGGGATGCCTTATCCTGGGCTATTCTGAATGCACAGTAAAACGAATTTCCCTGCTATCCTCTCCCCATCACACAAACTAAGCAGTCATTCACCTAAAACTAAGGTACTGTCTACCGTGTCAAGAGCACAGGGACAAAATGGGAAATGAACAGACTGAAATCCTTACATTTGAATACCACTTCTACCAATCTCAACTTAAGGCCAGTCACTTCTATTTTCAGAGGCTGTCCCCTCGCCCATAAAATGAGAACAATGAGGCCTACCTCGCAAGTTTGGTGGGAGAATAAGAAAGGAAAAGGCCCTCTCTAGCCCGCAATCTGTTCTGTCCCTTTTCTCCCCTGCTTGCCTCTGCAATGGAATGGAATGAGACAATGTTCTTGGTCGAAAGTTACTGTAGCGTTTATTGTCTTTACCAAGAAAAAAAAAAAAAAATGTGGTCCCAAGCAGAGGTACATGGCGAGGGAAATACACACAAACCTATCGTTCTCTCAGACACAGGGCCTATATTCTGAGCTCTACCAAATTTTCGGAGCGAAGGGTTGCCGACGGCAAATCAGTTGCAGTTGCGGACATCCTTGCAGTTGCGGACCCATGTCCCACTCCCGACAGCCCAGCACCTAGACGCGGCTCCCGCGGCGCAAGCCTAGTCGCTCTCCAGCCATGCGGTTGACAGTCTCGGTGGGCGTGGCGATAGGTGTGGTGGTGGGCGGAGCTAAGGCGTCGCGGAGCTGAGGGTCAGTGCGGGCTCCGCCTTCCGGATCAATGGGTGGGAACCCCGGCTGAGAGTGCGCTGGAGTCGTTGCTTTCCGGAGTCGCTCTCTCATGTCTCTGTCCTGTGGTCTGCATGTCCCGTGAATGTGCGGAGGGGTGGCGGGGGGTGCAGCCAGCGAGAACCCCTACAACTGAGCCTAGCAAACGAGGCTGGTTGGAAGGCAGATGTCTGAAGCGTCCCCTTCCGTCTGGCGGGGCAGGAGAGGGATGGTTGACTCCGGTCGGGTGTGAAAGGTCTGTCGGGTACCTACCCGCTGGTGCGTGTTTACACACTAAAGAACTTCTTCCCAGGGGGTGTACAAAGACCGGCCCTCGGAGGGGTCCTGACCTGGAAATGCTTCATAACTGGTACCTAAATTCGCCAGGCCTGACGATGTCAGGGAGCTCCGACTGTCTCCTCCCCAGTTCTTTGGTTTGGCTCTTGAAGGTAACCTTTCACAAGTATCTTCATTTGCTCCTTTACAATGGAATTGTGCGAGATGTCAACTCGGTGAATTTTTCTCCACCCACGCCCCTCAAAAGCCAGTACTTATTTTGAAATACTGACTCAAATAAACGACCGGAATGTCTGTTTTAAGAGATCTGGTATTTATGGCCTGTGAACGCCTTGACTGGTCTGTTAATATTTTAAGATCTTGAGTGTCTACCTTTAAGATTCCTCCCTGTCAGATCTGGAACGCCATTCAGTGCTGCACTCTGCTGCTGGCTTAACTTTAAAAAGCAAACATAACATGCATTTAAATAAGAGCATGGAGATATTTTTGGAGACAGGGAAAGAGCATAACTATTCCTCTTTGTAGGTGGAAATCAACAGGAAAACATGAAGAAAGCCCAGAAAATAAGCAAGGGAAAAGAGTATAGTCTGACTACCTCTCAGAGAAAACAAAGGTGAGTGACACTAAAGGATTTCTCAGGTCACTGAAGTATTCATTTTGGAGAATCTAAAGCATTTTTTAAATCCTTTGTAGAACTGGGTCTAAAGATAGCAGCTGAGTACCTATTGTGTGCGGTGATACTAAATCTGTGCAATAACAAAATAGGAAAGACCCTTGATTTTGAAATTGGGCAAGCCTTGATTTTTATGTGGTAGGGGGTAAATTATTTAATTCTAAGCCTTTTAAAAAAAAAAAACCTGAAATGTGGGGATGATAACATAGAGTTGTTGTAGAGATCAGAGCTTAATCCACAGCCAGTGAAACACCTAGGTATTGAAAATGATTGGTATTGAATAAATAGCCATTTAATTTTATTTTTAAAATATGTGTCTCATGGACAATCTAGCCCAAGTACTCTAGTTGCAGTTCACAGTTAATATGGCATGTGGAGGTTTATTTGGTATAATCTATCTCTCATCTGCCATTTCTTAACTTATAAGAATCTGATTTGCTTCATAACAATTATGTCCTAGTCCTAAGTACTTGTTAGGAGATGTAGAGACTTCTTATATTCCTCCTCTTTCAGGAAAAAAAATTAGAGAAAATTAATTTTTTAACAATAAAAATAATTGCCATTATTTCTGTATGTAGCCAATATCAGGTACTTCCTCCCTCACACACACATACATTCACATACATATTCCTAAGATCAGCCCTGAGATATATTTTATATTGCTCTAATTTTTAAAAGGAGGCTTTTAGGTTATTTGCCCAAGATGATGGTAACAACAGAGGTGGTATTCAAACTAGACTGCCCTAAGACTCTTACCATTTTTTGCTTCCCATGCTGTCTCCTTTTGTGAAAATGGAAAGACAAGAATGTTTATATCTTCTTTTAAGTTATTTTCTAATACACTGAGGGGGTTATTTACAGATATAGATGAGAACTTGATATCAGTTTTTCTTTAACAACTCACAGCCTTTTCCCTCATTATAGGGATTCTGAGATCATGCAACAAAAGCAGAAGGCAGCTAATGAGAAGAAGTGTATGCAAACAAGAGAAAAATGATGACTAGCTATTTGGAAAACCTGGGTGCTACTGCCAACTTGGTGTATAATAGGTGTATAATAAGTTCTGATGAAGATTTTGTAGAGTGAACAGTCATCCATTTGTGATATCTTACCTTTATAAAACTGCTTTAAATTTTTCACCTCATAACTGAGTTAGTATGATGTTTCAGAACCAAACACCATGTATATGACACATTGGTAAACATCATTTTTTATCAATAAACATTTTTATAAATTATTAGAGAATGCAATCAGATAATACAATCTATTATATAAATCTGGAAACTGTCGCAAACTTTGTTAAGTAGTTCTTTAAATCCCATTTTGTTGTGTAACAGAATGTAAGATCCATTTATCTTGCTTTGTAATCAACTGACTTGCTTAAAGTATATACAATAAAGTATATACAATAATACAAATACATGGAATAACAACTAAATGAACATAAACAAAATGAATTCTCAGAGTTCAACTAACAAGCATTTTTTCAGAATAAGTGCCTTTTCTTTGAGTGGACTTTGTTTTTAAAGCAGTAGTAGATTCATCATAAATTGAGATTACCATATACTCCTGTCCCCTACATACATTGCCTTCCTCATTGTGAGCAGCCCCCACCAGTCATACATTGTTACAATTGATGAACATACATTGGCACATTATTATCACCCAAAGTATATAGCTCACTTTAGGTTCCACTTTGTATTGTAACAATTCCATTTTTTTAATCTGTTCTGAGCTTCTTCAAAATTCTGTGATTTAATGGTGATTATAAGTTTAGACATAGGGGCCTCCCTGGTGGTACAGAGGATGAACACCACACCATGAAGCATTTGCAGCCACCACAGCATGAGTTCAATCCCCTGCCAGGGAGGTGACCCACATGGTGCAGCAGACCTCTCCTGCCTCACCATCTGCTCCCCTCAGGAGTGTATTTCAGTCATGCTGCCTGTTCTTTTCCCCACTCTGCCTCTGGTGAATCCTCACACCCCCCACATCTGTACCCCAGTTCTTGTATGTATAAATAAAAGCTTACAAAAATAATAAATTTGGGCATACAGTAATGTAAAGAAACTAAGGTTTGAGACCTTGTTCTATTCTTAAGTAAATATGCATAATTATGGCAAAGAATTAAAATACCACTGAAGTAGTAAAATAAATTTAAAGTATTCAAATACTTGGTTTTTCACATATTGCAATTCATTAGCTTTCTACTGATCATTTAAAATGCCAACCACTATGTAAATGGACAGATCTTCAAGAGTTCATTAAACATCTTTATGAAGGTTCTGGTAATTCTGTGATAGATCATGTTCTAGTAGTACCACCCATAAATAGGATGGACTCTGAAATGCCTCCACTGAATGAGGGAAAGATGAATTTGTGTAGCCTGAGTTTTTATTTTTATGTTTTAAGTCACTTCCTTTATCTGCTTTTGAAAAAATGAGTAATTTCCATATTTAAAATATCTTGTGTTATGGGAAAACTTTGGACCTAAGTTAAATAATTCCTGTAAATTCAGGGAAAACTAGTTGCCGAAAGAACATGGATACGAGCCTCCTTAGTGGTGTAGGTGTTAAGTCTCAGTGCTATCACCACTGTGGCCTGAGTTGATCCCTGGCCAGAGAGCTAACCTACACTGTGCAGCATACCTCTCCTTTCTCTCCCTGATCCTCCCCTCAGCAGTGTATTTCAGGAGATTCACCTGTTTGTGTCCCCACTCTGTTTCTGGTGAATCCTCTCACCCCTCCTGTACCTCTGGCATACACTCCACTTCTCTTATACAAAGAAACTGCCCTCCAACCCAGAACTCAATTGAAAAATATTTGGTCTATTATTTTAATATTATAATTATGTTAGATCAAAAATGAGTAAAAACATTTATATTAAACTGCCTTCTATAACTTTTTCTGCTAACGTGCATTTCACATGACAGTTCCAATCTCTATTATTCAAATTGGACACCAGCACACTACTTATTTGAATCCTTTATTTTATCATGGGCAAGTTCCAAGTGTCACCAAAGGTAGGTTTTTGATATGAAAATTACATATGAGCAAAAACTGATTCCAGTTTATAGAGTTTAATGTCTACATAAATGCCTTCCAATCTGATGAAATGTTTTCCTTTGGAGATTCACTGCATTGTGCTTTGAATACTTTATCATGAAATACTTGTTTTTTAAAAGATTTCTTTATTTTATTTATGCATATAAGAGCTGGGGTACAGGCCAGAATTGCAGGAGGTGAGAGGATTCATCAGAGACAGAGTGGGCGACAGAACAGGCAGATTCACTGAAGCACACTGCTGAGGGAAACAGCCGGTGAGGCAGAGGAAGTCTGCTGGGCCATGTGTGTCCCCTCCCTGGCCAGGGACTGAATTCACGCTGCTGTGCCACGGATGCTTCAGAGTGCATAGTGCGGCGCTCAACTTGCTGCTCCACCAGGGAGACCCTATCATGAAATACTTTTAAAATACAATATATTAATATAATTACAACTATATAATTAATATAGTATAGTAAAGTATATTCAAATCTGGATGTCACCATCAAGAAAAAAAAGACTTTTTTAGGGCAAATGTCATAGGTTCATGTTTTCCCTTTCCTTTTTATTTAATTATTTTTTTTAAGGAACCAATTCCTCAAAACCAAGTAGAACTACTTCTCAAATAATGTGTTATTTAAAATTCATTAAAATTAATTCCGCCTTGGGCCTCCCTGGTGATGCAGTGGGTTGAGCAACGCATTGTGAAGGGGACCCATTGTGAAGGGGGAGGGGACCCACATGGCAGGGCAGACCTCTCCTGCCTCATTCGGTTGATCTGCCTGTTCCACTCCCTGCTCTGTCTCTGGTGAATCCTCTCACTTCCCTGGACTCTGGCCTGTACCCCAGCTCTTGTATGCATAGATAAATAAATCTTTTTAAAAAAATTAATTCCGCCTTGAAAACACACTAAGTGGAAAAAGGCACAAAAGGCCACATATATGAAATATCCAGAAAAGTACGTCCTTAGAAAGTAAGATTAGTGGTTAGGAAGGACTGGAGAGAGTAAAGAATGACAGTTGATAGACACAAAGTTTCATTCTGGAATATTAGGAATGTTTTGAAATTAGTAGTTGCTACAAATTCTGGTTTTTTTTAAAGATTTATTTATTTATGCATACAAGAGTTAGGGTACAGGCCAGAGTTGCCAGAGAGGATCCACCAGAGACAGAGTGGGGAGCAGAACAGTAGACTGACTGAAACACACTGCTGAGGGCAGCAGCGGGGCAAGGCAGAAGAGGTCTGCTAGGCCATGTGGGTCCCCTCCCTGGCCGGCGGCAGGGATCCAGCTCGTGCTGCAGTGGCTGAGGTTTGTTTCATAGTGCATTGCTTACCTGACTGAGCCACTTGGGAGGCCCCAAATTCTGTTTTGACATGGAAAGACATTGAGGTAATTTTGTGATCGAGCCTTTAAAATATACAAGTATTTCTGATATCTGTAGGATGTGAAAGAGGAGACCTCAAGCTTCTTAGGAACTATTTTTTAAAAAAACTAAATTATAATATGCTCATAGAAGCAATTTTGGAAATCCTGAATGCTGATAAACTGGAAAAGGGGTCTCCCTGGTGGCACACGGGGCTAAGCACTGTACTATGAAGCATCCATAACCACTGGAGCGCGAGTTCCATTCCTGGCCAGGAAGGAGACCCACATGGTGCCAGAGACCTCTCCTGCCTCGCCTGCTGCTCCCCTCAGCAGTGTATTTCAGTACATCTGCCTGTTCTGCTCCCCACTGTCTCTGGTGATTCCTCTCACCCCCTGCACTTCTGGCCAGTACCCCAGTGCTTGTAGGCACAAATATATCTTAAAAAAAATATACCGGAAAAGTAAATGGTATATTCCAGAGAACGGAAACTGGGCCTATGAAAAGAAAAACAGAAAAAGTACACATCCTTAAATATATACATTTGTGCCCATTTCGTTTAAGTTCAAAAAGTTACTAAAAGATATCGACGAATCGATTATGTCAAGCATCTGAAGAAACAACAATAACTAAGGATTGGGTAATCTAAAGGAATGAATTCTGCTGCCTGCTGCAAGGTTCTCTCCTTCAGTTTTCTCCTCTTTAATAAAATGGGAGTGAAAGCCCTTACTTCATGAAGTTGTGAAGATTAAATACAGAAATTAAAATACGTAAACTTCTCAAATGCACTCAATGTTAGCTATATTATTATCTCTGGACTGATTTTTATTGTACTGCCAACCCATATTTCCGAAATGACCTGCGACGGATCCTACTTTCTAAGATCTATTGTGTAAAATGAAACATATTGTTTGAATCACTCTGCAAACACACGGAAGGGTGCACTCAAAGGATAGAGTAGAAGCAACAACAAAAGTGACCGAAAAGAAAGGCGATGGCCACTGGTAACGCCATCAGTCCTCCAGGCCACCGTGCTCTTCCGCTCCCAGAGGCCCCGAGAGACGGAAGTCGTCACTCAGAAGGGACGGAGCCCACGCCGCGTTTCCTGCAGCCTGCACGCCATGGCGATGGGTGGAGGAGGGGGTGGCGGCGGCATCCCGGAGCAGGAGGACTCGGTTCTGTTCCGGCGTGGCACCGGCCAGGTGAGATCGCGGCCGGCTGTGCCTTCCTTCCGGCGCCGACTGGCTTCCAGACCTCCTCCGGGGCCCCCAGTTCTTTGCCTTGCGGCTCACTGCGTAACCGAGATTCTTTTTCCCACTTTCTAAATATTTCCCACTTGGGTGTTTCTACTTCTAACTCCTTACTCACGCAGCGTGGTTTCTCTGATGGCCTTGAGCCGAGACACTACCGCAGCTTGGCTTGTTCACCTCCCTCACTGGGGCGTGTACAGGGACAAGTCAGGGTGAAAGAAGCACGTAAACCAATTAGGACCGACTGAAATGACCCAAGCTTAACTAGATCGAGGTATTAGAAATGGATAGCAAAGTATCTAAGATGTATTTTCAAATCAGCGGTAATGGATTTTGCTTATGGATCGATAATGGAGGTTTGAAAGAGGAAAGTCAAGAATAACTCCAAGATTGTCCTGAATATTAGAAAAGATGAAGTTGCATTTTACTGAGATGTGCGGAGATGGGGAAGATTGCAAGTAAAGCAGGTTTATAAAAGCTTGGAAGTTGAATCAGTGCAAGAAGTTGAAGGGCATATTCAAAGATGTGGTCCAAGATTGGAGAAGACAGTGGAATGTCAGGAGTAGAGAGGGTGATAAAAGTGCAGAAAGTGAGGAGTAATTTGAGAAACCTGGACTGCTGATTGTGACTAAGAAACAGATGTAAAGTTAGTACAGGTAGTCCTAGGTGTTACTACTTCCAAACAACAAACCAACAAAAAGCTTGAGATAACAATAATCATTTTATTATTTCATTGATTTTATTGAGTCTGCAATTATGAAGGCTTTACTGGGCAGTTAGTTCTCTTTCAGATGTTTCACGTGGTTGAGTCCACACAGCTGGAGCTCCAGTAACTGGGAACTGAGCATCTAGGGAATGGTACACTGTCTTTTTTCTTCCTGTAGTCTCAGTTTCTCCATGTGGTATCAATGTGTGGGCCAGTTGGCCCTTTTTTAATCCTTGTATTTCATATTTCCTCATTTTGTTCCCCCAGACAACTGCTGATCCATTTTCTATCATATATTAACTTGTATTTTCTAGAAATATTTTCAAGATTTTATTTATTTGTGCATACAAGAACTGGGGTACAGGCCAGTGTTGTGGAAGGTGAGAGCGTTCACCAGAGACAGAGTGGGGAGCAGAATAGGCAGATCTATTGAAATACATTGCTGAGGGGAGCAGTGGGTGAGACAGCAGAGGTCTGCTGTGCCATGTGAGTCACCTCCCTGGCTGGGGGGCAAACTCATGCTGTATTCACTTCATGACAGAATTCTTAGAATATTTACATATATCTATCTTTGGGGATAACGTCTTGTAATTTCTAAGCAGGTAGGCTTCCTGTGATTTTTATAGAATAAAATATCTATTTTAAGTCTAACTTTGTTATATATGGCATAAGATGACTCTTGGTACTAATACACACACACACACACATATATATGTTATATATAAATATATATATTTAATGAAATCAACCCAGACATGGATTGTTTTATTCTTTATCCAGAGTGATGATTCTGACATTTGGGATGATACTGCATTAATAAAAGCTTATGATAAAGCTGTGGCTTCATTTAAGGTATGAAATGTTTATTCACTCTTTTCCTTACTTCCTCATGCTGTTCCTTTGGGGGAAAATATAATTGATGACATAATTACAGTAAAGTGATATAGTACATATTTGGTTCTAATTTTGAAGGTTAAAAAGTAATGTATGTTAGATTATGTTTTCCTTTAGAAGTTGGTAACCTGTCTTATATGTTCTCCCTTTAACTTGGGTAATTTCAGTAGAATTTTATGCATTCTTTGTTTTTAATATTTTTACACTATATTAAAATACAGAAGTCCTCTAATTGGATTATGGAAAGATAGTCTGAATTATAATTTTTAAACATTTAACAAATCTTTATTGAAATAATAATGAAAACAATGGCAATGGTTCAGTAATTAATACTTATAGAATATTTACAGTTTTCTAGGTATTGTTAAAAATTGATGTCATCCTCCTCAAGTTCTATGAGCTGTATGTATATCAAGTCAGGTGTTCCTGATGATAGGAATATATTGTTCTTTTAGGGGGTATCGTCTCTTTTAGTGACTTAAATGAGACGTGTACACTATTGTCCCACATCGTTGCTTTATCCACTGTCTGCTGTACTTAGTCTTATTGAGCACCATATGTGATCCATCAGTATTCCAGGCACAGAGCATACACTGACAGAGAGCACTGAGCATAGTGTCCATTTCCTTCCATAGTCATTTCTATAGCATGAAAATCAGATTTGTATGTCACCCTTGAATTTGATTTTTAAATTTGTCAATAGCATGCTTTCCAATATCCACTTAGACTAAAAGTACACTAATGCCGGATTACCAAGATAATTCTGTAAAGGCAGATAAAAATGATGCTCTTTGTACGATGGTGATGGTGATATTTCAGGAGTCTGAGGAGAAAACAAACTGATTGAGATAAAAAAAAAACATACACTTTTAGTTATATTGAGGTTGAGGTACATGTGAAGATAGAAAAGTGGCCATTGAAAGTGTTGAGGTGAACTAAAAAGATAAGTCAAAGCTTTGGAAATCTCTCTGCATAAAGGTTATAATTTGAAGCAATAGGAATGGATGATTGTAAGCAGATAAAGATGGATGACCGTATCTTGTTGAATTTCTAAGTTTAAGACTTAATCAGAGGAATAATAAATGTATTGCCATATCACGACTATCAAGAAGAGAGATGATTAAGAAACTGATGTGACAGGCTTTGAAAATGAGAAGATTCAATTAAAAGGATCTTTGGAGTTGATAATCAGATATAATATGCTTTCAGGAGCAGTTTCTATAATGTGAGGGTGGTAAAGTAGGGCTATCTGAGATGGTAACTTGAGGCTATCTTGTAGTGGTAACAGCTATATTTTAGCTTCTTTTTAATCATTCTGTAACATGTCTATTTCTATTGTATTTTTATAGCATGCTCTAAAGAATGGCGATATTTCTGAAGCTTCAGATAAACCAAAAGTCACACCTAAAAGAAAACCTGCTAAGAAGAATAAAAGCCATAAAAAGAACTCTACAACTCCCTTGAAGCAGGTTACTTTAAAATATTGACAGTTTTTTCAAAGGATTGCTTGTGACTATTGCTGTTTAATAGTGTAAAGTATCTGTAACCTAAATAATTGATACAGGGGTTCCTTTTTTTTTTTTAAGATTTATTTATTCATGAACACAAGAGCTAGAGTGCAGGCCAGAGGTGCGGGAGGTGAGAGGATTCACTAGAGACAGTGGGGAATAGAACAGGAGCAGGGGAGACAGGAGAGGTCTGCTGCATCTAATACACATGTTTACACGTGTTCATACAATTTCTAACACATCTGTAAAACCTTCTGTTACTTAGGAGCATGCATGTTAGTGAAAGTATACAAAAGTAGGTAAGGAATGATAAATACTAAATTTAGGACTGTGATTACTTTTTGTGCTCTTTGGGAGGGGTACCTGAGGATTTCAAACTGAATTAATGCTATTTTACTTCTCGAATTGAGAGATGGGTGTCTGTTGCTTTTTTTTTTCCCTTCAGAAATCCCTAAATTTATTAATAGCAGGGAACTGAAATTTCTGTTATTTGAAAAAGTAAACTTGGAGGATAAATATTTTGGTGTCTCAATCACTTCAGTTTCATCATTTAGAAGGAGAAAGAGCACTAATATTTGATGAACAGTTGCTGTATACCAGACTAGAGTGTTTCCTAGTTTTTATTCTCTATCCACTTAATAGATGAGGAAATGTCTCATAAGAAACTTATCCATGCTTATATAAATAGCTGACTATATGGCAAATACATAACATGACTATATAAATGGCAGAATTGGATTGATACTGGAATTCAGATATATGTGTTTTTGGCCCACAGCCTTTTCACTATAGTATTCTGCCAGATTAGTTAACTGAAGACTTTCCCATGTACACCCAAACCAGGCTGTAGGTTACCCTCTTTAAAAGAAATGTGTGCATGTATGATCTTTTGTTTTCTTTTATAGTGGAAAGTTGGTGACAAATGTGCTGCCATTTGGTCAGAAGATGGCTGCATTTACCCAGCTACCATTGCTTCACTTGATTTTAAGAGAGAAACCTGTATTGTGGTTTATACTGGATATGGAAATAAAGAGGAGCAAAAGCTATCTGATCTACTTTCTTCAACCTCTGAAATAGCTAATAATGCAGAACAAAGTGCTCAGGAGGTAAGAATAGAAAGATTTAAGAATTTTTAGAAGCATGGACTAGATGGGAAGCAACAGCATAATTAGTTGTCAGATTGAGCTACTGGAATAGTACATTTTTCTTAATCACATCTTTCTAGGTATTGTTAAATTGTTAAAACAATACATTAATTTTTTTCTTTTTAAAGAATGAAAATGAAAGCCAAATTTCAACAGATGAAAGTGAGAACTCCTCTAGATCTCCTGGTAATAAACCAAATAATACCAAGTCAAAAGCTGCTCCATGGAATTCTTTTCTTCCTCCACCACCCCCCATGCAAGGATCAGGAATGGGACCAGGAAAGGTAAACTTCTACCCAACCCATAAAATAGTTATTAATCTTAGTTCTTTCAAAACACCCCCTTTAGTGGATTATTGCTTTTCCTATGAAGCTTATGTGGCTTTCTATAGACATTATAAATATATACTTGAGGGTTCTTTGAAGAGAAAATAAGGTAGTGATTCAGAATAGTTCATAATGGCTTTCCCAGCTACTTTTGTAAACTATTAAGATTTAGTCTAATAATTTACCAAACTTCAGTATGTTAAAATAGAAAGCGAATATGATACTTTAATAAGAATAAAATCCTAAGATACTCCCAGTTTGTTTTGTACAGTAAAATGTAAATGTTGTTTTCACTTACAGTTCTGGTTTTGAGTAAACAATCAACTTTAAAAAATTTTTTTATTATAGTTTATATCATGGAGCCTAACTAGGTTGGTGCCTGTCTTGTTCTCTTATGTAAATCAGTGAATTCTTAACTGGATGATGTGGTAATTCAGACAGTAATTTTCTGAAAAATCAAGCGTAACGTGGGGGCCTCTCTTTAACCTCACAGGGGTTAAAGACACAGCATCATCAAGCTATCGCCAGCCACTGCAATCCTTAGTCAGGGAACTAACCCACATGATGCAGCAGACCTCTCCTGTCTCCTTTCAGCAGTATATTTCACTAGATCTGCCTGCTCTGCTCCCTACTCTGTCTCTGGTGAATCCTCTCACCTCCTGAACTCCTGGCCTACACCCCAGTTCTTGAATGCATAAAAATAAATCTTAAAAAAAATCAAGCGCGACTTAATAAACTTTCCCTTAAGCTCTTCTGTGATAAGTTTCTTCTTCCTTTTTTCTCTCCCTCCTATCCTTCCCTCCCTCCTTCTGTCTCCTTTTTTGTTGTGGTAATAAGTTTACAACACTGTACAACAAATGTAAGAAAATGATCTTACGTTTTCTTACCATGCCCTATCACCAAATCCAGTCACCGTCTACTCCTTTCCTCTTTTTCCCTGATAGCCACCATTCTGTTGTCAGTGTCAGTGTTTTAATTTCATAAATTAATGAAATCGTATGGTGCTTGTCTGTATTACTCTGGCTTAAAATTCACTTACTACAATCCTTTCTGTTCTGTATGTTAAGTTTCTTATTGAGGTTTGTATTGTATTAGAGTTTCTAGAATGATCAAACCTCCTACTTTATATAAATCATGCTTCAGTATTCTTAGGGGGCCAATATTTCATAAGTGAGAGATTTACTAGTTTTTACACTGTATGCTATTTATAACTAAAATACATCCATAAAAATATTATATAGTTTAATAAAATTATAAGAAACACAGTCTGCTTTGATTGAAATATTTTGCTAAGTGGACTGTTTGTGGTTAGGCAATTAAAAGTCATTTTTGGTTTTATTCCCTAAATGTCTGTGTAGAAAGGAAATGAAAAGAACCTAGGGTTATGATTCTCTTTGACTTCAGTATTTGGTACATGAAATTCTGTTACCTTTTTCATCTGTTTTATTCTGGACAGTTATTCTGATTCTTTTGGTACTAAATCTCTTTTCTTCCTTTCATGTTGAAATTGGTAAATTAATATGCCTTTGGAATTTTCTTCACAGCCAGGCCTAAAATTCAGTGGCCCACCACCACCACCACCCCCACCACCACCTCCACTACCACCCCACTTCCTGTCTTGCTGGATGCCTCCGTTTCCTTCTGGACCACCAGTAAGTACAAAAGAATTCAGCTTAAGCTTTGTTTTCATACACAGTTTGGTTTTATCGGAATACAGATGATTAGGAAATGTCATTTTAGACCATCCTTAAAACCAGATTCTCTATTTTAAAAAAAAAAATTGAACTGTTTTTAATGCCCTTCTCAAGCTCATTGTTATAACTCCAAGTCCAATATTGCCTTCTTCCTTCCTGGCACAGATTCCTTATGGAGGTAGCTATTTGAAAGGATGTAATTACATCATGAATATGATTAATATTTTGCCCTTCCAGATACCGTGGATATTAGCTTTTTATCAGAAACTATCTGGATACCTAAATGTTAGACTTTTAGGTATTAACAATAGGTTAGATATAAAGATATTTTGGGCAAACTGCATGTGTTGGAAGTAAAAGCAATACAGATATTATACCTAAGACCTTTACTTGAAATACTGTGTATTTAAAAAAAAAAACATTGGGGCCTCCCTGGTGGCGCAGTGAGTTAAGCAATGCACTATGAAGCAAACCACAGCCACTGCAGCATGAGTTCGATCCCTGCTGCCGGCCAGGGAGGGAACCCACATGGCGCAGCAGACCTCTACTGCCTCGCTCGCTGCTCCCCTTAGCAGTGTGTTTCAGTCAGTCTGCCTGTTCTGCTCCCCGCTCTGTCTCTGGTGAATCTTCTCACCTTCCTGGACTCTGGCCTGTACCCCAGCTCTTGTATGCATAAATAAATAAATCTTTAAAAAAAAAATTTTTTTTTTCTTACAATGTTTGCTATCTTTTCTAGGTATAGTCCCCATTCACCGATTCACCCATGCACCATCACCATATTCCTTTGTGCTCTTCTCATCACTACCTGATCCCAATCCCTCCCTCTTCCCTGCACATGTCTCTGTTTTGTAGTTGTCTGTTTATTTTTGTTGTGTTGTGGGGTTGGGTTTTTTTTGTTATTGTTGTTGATGTTCTTATTTTTTGTCCTTGGTCCCCTATATTCCTCCTATAAATGAAATGATGTGGTATTTCTCTTTTGCTTTCTGACTTACTTCACTGAGCATAATCCCTTTAAGCTCTATCCATATTTCTACAAGTGGCTTTAACTTGTCTTTTTGATTGCTGAATAATATTCCAGTGTGTGTGTGTGTGTGTGTGTGTGTGTGTGTTCTTTTCTTGGTCCAATACTGTGTAGTTTTTGAGAAAAAACTTAAAAGTATTTATGATTGTTCTTTTACTTGTTGCTTAATAATGGAATGGAAATATAATCAAAGCAAAAATAGTGAAATATTTTGGGTGACCTCTTCTGTTCATTTTCATTTTGTTAGTCTTTGTTGTTTTATTACTAGTTACCTTTGTCCAAATGTCAGATTTTCATCAAGTGGAATGTAGGAAAAGATAGAACATCTATTATTCTCTACATAAAATGTATCTCCATACTTAACGTTTTTTGTTTAGTGACTTTAAAGTATATCTTTCTTAATTTCCAGATGATTCCCCCACCACCTCCTATATGTCCAGATTCTTTTGATGATGCTGATGCTTTGGGAAGTATGTTGATATCTTGGTACATGAGTGGCTATCATACTGGTTACTATATGGTAAGTGATCATTCAACAGCTTTTCCTGACAATTAATTTGTGGTAGTGATTTTGTTCTGTTTGTGACCAAAAGTGGTTTGCTGTATGTATTTTTTAAGATTTTTATTTATGCTTGGGCCTCCCTGATGGCGCAGTGGGTTAAGCAACACACTATGAAGCAAACCACAGCTACTGCAGCATGAGTTCAATCCCTGCTGCCGGCCAGGGAGGGGACCCACATGGCATAGCAGACCTCTCCTGCCTCGCCTGCTGCACCCCTCAGCAGTGTGTTTCAGTCAGTCTGCCTGTTCTACTCCCCACTCTGTCTCTGATGAATCCTCTCACCTCCTGCAACTCTGGCCTGTATCCCAGCTCTTGTATGTATAAATACATAAATATTTAAAAAAAAAAAAAAAGATGCAGTCAAGAACTGGGGTATAGGCTAGAAGTGCGGGGTGGGAGAGGGTGGCAAGAGGATTCACCAGAGACAGAGTGGGGAGCAAAACAGGCAGATCTATTAAATTATACTGCTGAGGGTAGTAGTAGGTAATACAGAAGAGGTTTGCTGTGTCATGAGGGCTAGCTTCCTGGCCAGGGATAGAACTCGTGCTATAGTGCCTTGTGGTAGCTTAATATTGCTGAGACTTAACCCCTTGCGCCACCAGGAGACCTGGATAAATTATATTTATAAATATTTCTGTTTCATGTACTTGATTGTTCTGTTACTAAAACCTAGACATTTTCAGTGAACTTACAACTTTGTTGTTGGCTAACAAAATGCAGGTGTTTTGTTTCATTCATGAGTTCAGGCAGCCATTCTTGATAACAGCCTTGTTCAAAATATTTGCCACAAATTCAAGCTAACATATGACTAACTTATTCTGGAGGTTTGATTTTTTCTTTTAGGAGTATTATTTGTATATCCATTTAAATTAAAATATAAACATGCTTATATTCAGAAGTGTAGAACAATACCAGTTTCCAAGATTTTGCATATTTTTTTGTCTCTGAATTTTTTTTTTAAAGATTTATTTATGCATGCAAGAACTAGGGTACAGGCCAGAGATTTGGGGGATGAGAGTATCCACCAGAGACAGAGTGGAGAACAAAACAGGTAGATTGATTGAAATACACTGCTGAGGGGAGCAGCAGGTAAGGCAGGAGTCTGCCTCACCTACCTGGCCGGGGATTGAACTTGTGCTGCAGATGCTTCCTTGTGCCACTGGGAGACCCCTCTTTGAAATTTTTACCATTATAAAGAAGTCACATTGTCAAGTTTCTTAACTGCCTCAAGTTTTTTCATCATTTCCTTCAGGTAGCAAATCTTAACCATTGCACCACAGAAGCATGCATGACTGACAATTTTCTATCCAGCAGATATGATTTGGAGCCAGCTTTATTTTTTTTTAATGATTTATTTTTGCATACAAGAACTGGGGTACAGGCCAGACATGAGGGGGTGGAGGTGAGAGGATTCACTGGAGACAGAGTGGGGAGCAGAACAGAGGATTGACTGAAATACACAGCGGGCAAGGCAGGAGAGGTCTGCTGTGCCATGTGGATTAGCTCCCTGGCCAGGGATTGAACTCATGCTGCAGTGGCTGCTGATAGCTTCATAGTGCTGAGACTTAACCCCTTGTGCACCTTGCAGGCCCTGGATCCAGCTCTTAATCTACCTTTTTCTCTCTAGAAATCCAAGCAAGAATGCAAATGACTTAATAATAGTGAAATAACATGACTGGCACTTATTAATAAATAGCAAGTCACTTTTAATATATCATGCTTTCTAAAGTATTAAAGTGGAAAGCTGGAATGTATTGATATTTGGGGAAAGAGAAAAGGCACTGAGCCAGGACAGAAAGAGAGAGGACATTTGAACTAGATGTGACCAGGAAAGATAATAAATACTCAAGGTTTTGTTTTTACTTACTGCTTTTGCTTAGTGAGTACTATTTTTTAATGGTTTTATTTTTTGATAAATGAAAGTGATACATTGTATATCTTATTTAATAGAAATAAGTTATATAAGTGTATTCAGAAATTATTTGGCTAGGTGAAAGAAGAAAATACCCTAACCGCAGCCTAATGTTTACTTTGGGTTACTTTTAGGGCATATTCAAAGGCGACAAACTTTACTTCTGATGTGTTAAATAGACTTAATAAAATGTCTTACATGAAATATAATGTCTATTTGTCTCTTTCTAAATGTATATGTTAGTTTTAAAATTCCTTTATTTTCTTTATAGGGTTTCAAACAAAATCAAAAAGAAGGAAGGTGCTCACATTTCAATTAAGGAGTAAGTCTGCTCTCATTATAAAAGTGAATCTTGCTTTTGTATAAATTATATAGTTTGCATTAAACAGGTTTTTAACAACTAAAATGTTAAAAAGTAGAAAATTTAAATGTGAAATAATATTAAAGGCATCTTGATGCCAAAACTCTTTGGTAAAACTTAGTGCATTCTCACTTAGAATTCTCATGAAATCAAGTAATCATTTCACCAAATACTTTGTGGTTGGTGTATAGAAAGTCATTATCTTTACAATAAAAAGTGGTGGGTATTTGAATAATTGTACTTAGTAGCCAGGCTAGCTGTGTGTGTGTGTGTGTGCGCGCACGCGCGTGCACGTGTATACTTGATACAGTATGAAATGTACTGTATTCTGCTATGTCCATAAAGGTTAACTGGAATTGTGTAAAGTCCTTATGGGCCATGTTCCCACTTACAAGGTAAACTGGGGGGTGGAGCAAGGAATTAAACAATGCCTCAAAAGAGGTAATCAAATAGTATAGAATGTGGAATGTTATGGAAGATAACTGGCCTTGTTGCTTCAAAAAATAGTGTCATGAAAGAAAAAAGGGTGTGGGGGGTAACTAGTCTAGATTAAAAGTGAGCTATAGATATGATGGCCAAATGTAATATGGCATCCTTGATTGGACACTGATTTGAAAACCAACTATAAAAGACTTGAGGATTGAGGTATTTAAATCTGGACTGGATTTTAAGAGATTTTAGATAATTATTACTAATTTCATGAGCTGTGATAGGGTGATATTTTTTAGAATAATGTCTTTCAGTTTGCAGTATTCTAGTACTTAGAAGTGTCTAATATTTTAAAGTGATTAAAGAAAATGTGGATGTGTGAAGTATGTATGGCAAAGTGTTGATTTCTTACTGAACGGTGTGCTTTGGATGTTAATTGTACTAAGTTTCTTATTTTCTTTGAAAAGATAATAAAAATGTTGAGTATTTTTAAACTAAGTTAGTAAAAACTATGTATTGTTCCTTTTTCACACCTTATTTTACATTTTGGGTCCATATTCATTTATGTTTTGTGTGTATGTGTGTCCCCACTTAACATCACATTTTAGTCTTTTTATATATTCTTTCTGGCAGATTGTTTGTTGGTATTTAGAGTTCCAGGCATTCTGCATAACATTATAGTAAATATTTTCTTATATGTAGTAATTTGATCCTGTTTTGTCATGGCTTTAGGATAAATTTCCTATGTGCTGGCTATTTGACACAAGATTGTAGACATTATTATGATTCTTGGATATCTTTCCATATTGCCTCTAAAAGTAAATTTTTAAAAAACCTATTTTCCATTTCAGAATGGGAGGCACATTGCTGGAAGGGTTTTTTTTAAAGTTATATAAATCATAACATTGAAAAGTACTCTCTACAACTTCAGAACTCTCTCTCCACCTCTTGGCCCCCAGCAACTGCTCTTCAAGCCATGCAGAGTGTTACCAGTACATGTGTGATATAGGACCTGGGCAAGGCCTAAGTGGGAATTTCAGTTTCTTCCAATCTCTGCTTTCTACATCCTGCCTCCTTTTCAAACTTCACCTACCTTATTCCAGTGCCCAAACTCCAATTGCAAAAGTTCTGTTTTTTGCTTTAAGAAGTAAAATTTCTCTTCATTCTTTAGCATACCTCTAAAAAGAACGCATCATGCATGAATCCTTAAAAACAGAATGCTTAAAATAACTAAAATTGGTTCCACTGAATCTAAATGGTACATGAGGGGTTATTTTGGTATTAACTGCTTCTCACACATTTTTAAAACTTTCCTTCTCATCGTTTTAAAAATTAGATATTTCAGGGTCTCCCTGGTGGCACAGGGATTAATGTCTCAGCGCTATCAACCTATCACCACCCACTGTAGCATGAATTTGATCCCCAGCCAGAAAGCTGACCTACATGGCACAGCAGACCTCTTCTGTTTGCCCTCTGCTCCCCTTAACAGTGTGTCTCAAGGGATACACCTGTTCTGTTCCCCACTCTGTCTCTGGTGAGTCCTCTCAGCCCTTGTATCTCTGGCCTAGACCCCAGTTCTTATATGCATAAATAAATAAGTAAATAAATAAAATCTTTTTTTTTAATTAGGTATTTCACAACTGAATTTTTCTCTCAACAGTCTTCCTTGTGTTCTATAGATATTATTCTGTAGAATTCTTATTTTCTACACAGTTTTGAGTTTTGTTTTTATAGACTCTGGAAACATTAGTAAATGGTTTAACTTCTAGGAAGTTAGATTTATTTTCTAGTTTTATTGTATTATAGTGGAAAATGTTTGTATTTGTAATCACTTGTTTTTTTCAATACATAAATTTAAAGTGTCTTATGTTTAAAATTCCAATTAGAAAGATCAAATACCCTGTATTAAATTATTTTCAAAAATTCTTGCCTATTTACTCTTCTTGATGAGCTTCACAATGTCTTTTTATCCCCTAAGCTTGAAAAGAGTCTTGTGTTTATATTAGCTTATTTTTATTTTTTAAAGATATTTATGCATATAAGAGCTGGGTTATAGGCCAGAGGTGTGTGGGGTGGGCATGAGAGGATCCACTAGAGACAGAGTAAGGAGCAGAATAGGCAGATCTACTAAAATACACTGCTGAGGGAGCAGCGGAGGAGGTAGGAGAGGTCTCCTACGCCACAGGGGTTAGTTCCCTGGCCAGGGCTCAAGCTCTTGCTGCAATGGCTTATAATAGCTTCATACTGCTGAGACTTAACACCTTATACCACCAGGGAGGCCTCAGCTTAATTTTAGGCTAGCTTTGTCATCATGATTATATAGCTTTTTGTTCTCTTCTTTATGATTTTATAAGAAAATAGGTTTTTAAATTTCCTAACTGTATCTAGACCTTTTTTCTTTTAAATTCAGGTGCTGTTTGCTCCCAAAGAGATATTTTGATGTGCCCTGGTTGATGTGAACAAAACATTCATCATTTTCTTCGTGAACAACCTGTTGGTTGGGTAGCAAAATCATCTGCATTTACCCTTGTTGTGTGTGAATTGTGCTTAAATAAGCAACCAGGTATTTCTAGGAAATAGGAGTTTGAATAACTGAACAATGCAAATGTGAGTGATTAAAAGAAACTCAAGGTCATATATAGTGCAAAGAAGTTCATCTGTTAAAATTGCAATTGAACATGTTTGTATATTGTAGCATTCTTAGTATGTTAAGCTTTTTTAAATGCCTTTATAAATAAATGATAACTTTTTTTAAACTTAGCTATCTGAATGCTTTTCTTTGGGTTACATATGGTATGCTGGAACTCTCTAAATTGTAGAAAGAAAACTACTCAGGCTGATTTATTTGGACAATGGGTCAAATTGTTACAATACATTCTATGGCAAAATGAAATTGCAGGTAATCCAGTCAGGAACCAAAGCTATGTTTTTTTTTTAAAGATTTATTTTGTTTATTTATGCATACAAGAGCTGGAATATAGGCCAGAAGTGTGGGGGGTGAAGTTGAAGTGGTGAGAGGATTCACCCGAGACAGAGTGGGGAACAGAACAGACAGATTGACTGAAATATGGAAAAATGTGTATCATTTATAAAAGTATCCAAAAACACTAAGCATCCACGAATAAATCCAATAAAAAATAAGTCTATATGAAAACCGAAGCACCACTTACACAAGTGTAAGAAGACATAGATGGCAGTCTAAACACAAAAGATATAGGAATAATTGTATTCAAATAAGCATTTGTATTTGGTATTTAAAAACAGATTTAATGGCAAAAATTTAGTTTAGAGGTACTATTTCTAATGATTTTCACTATCATGATTATCATTTATATGGTAGCTCTGAACAACAGAAATGTAAATGGTTTATAAAATGTGGATCACCAGTAAATTTTGTGCATATTTAACATCCCTGAAACCAACTAAAATGAACCTAAAGAATCAAAAAGTAGTGAAGAAAATGCCATCTATGGATTCTAGAACCAAAAAAAAAAGTATGGTAGAAACACTAGTCAAATCCAAATAAAGTTGGAAGTGACAATAATGTACCATGTCTTAATTTTTAAAAAATATTTATGCATACAAGAACTGGGGTACAGGCCACAGGTGTGTGTGGGGGGCAAGAGGATCCACCCAAGACAGAGTGGGGAACAGAATAGGCAGATCAACTGAAACACACTGCTGAGGGGCTCAGCGGATGAGGCAGGAGAGGTCTGCTGCGCCATGTGGGTCACTTCCCTGGCCAGCGGCAGGGATCAAACTCATACTGCAACGGCTGTGGTCTGCTTCATAGTGTATCGCTTAACACATGCCACCAGGGAGGGCCCCCATGTCTTTTTTTTTTTTTTTTAAAGATTTATTTATTTATGCATACAAGCACTGCGGTACAGGCCAGAGATGTGGGGGTGGTGAGAGAATCCACCAGACAGAGCAGGACACAGAACAGGCAGATTGACAGAAACACTGCTGAGGGGAGCAGTGGNNNAGGCAGGAGAGGTCTGCTACGCCATGTGGGTCACCTTCCTGGCCGGCGGCAGGGATCGAACTCGTGCTGCAGTGGCTGCAGTTTGCTTCATAGTGCGTTGCTTAACCGACTGCGCCACCAGGGCGGGCCCGGCCCCCATGTCTTAATTAATGCCTTAATTTTGACAAATGTAGCCTGGGAATGTGAAATGTTAGTATTAGGGGAAGCTAGGTGTGAGAGTATAGGAATCTTGTACATTATCTTTCATTTTTAATATTATTCCCAAATAAAAGGTTAATTTTTTAAAAGATTTTTTATTATTTTATTTATGCATACAAGAGCTGGGGTACAGACCAGAGTCCAGGGAGGTGAGAGGATTCACCAGACAGAGCAGGGAACAGAACAGGCAGACTGATGGAAACACACTGCTGAGAGGAGCAGCAGGTGAGGCAGTAGAGGTCTGCTGTGCCATGTGGATCCCCTCCCTGGCCGGCGGCAGGGATTGAACTTGTGCTGCAGTGGCTGCGATTTGCTTCCTAGTGCGTTGCTTAACCCACTTCACCACCAGGGAGGCCCCATTGAATGGGTGATCACTATAGATAGAAAGACGTTGGGGAGGGCTTCCCTGGTGGTGCAGCGGGTTGAGGCCCGCACTGTGGAACATCCACGGCACAGCAGCGCGAGTTCGATCTCTGGCCAGGGAAGAGACCTACACTATGCAGCAGACCTCTCCTGCCTCGCCCGCTGCTCCCCTCAGCAGTGTATTTCAGTCCATCTGCCTGTTCTGCTCCCGGCTCTGTCTCTGGTGAATGCTCTCACCTCCCGCGACTCTGGCCTGTACACCAGCTCTTGTGTGTATAAATAAATAAATCTTTAAAAAATTATAATAAACTAAAAAGCAAAATTAACAGTCAGCTACTAATCAGAGACACACTCCAGGGGAGGGGGAGAGAGAAGGATCAAAACAAGGGAGGGAAGGTGTTCTTACACTAGGGACTATGGAGATGGAGCACGGGTGAATTGGTGGTAGGAATTTTGCAGGGACTATTCCTGAGAGGGAAAGCATGCATTGTACAAAAAAGAAGACTGATATAAAAGAAATATAAAATTAAATTAAATTAAAAAATAAAATAAAAAACATCTTGCTGGCTTTCTCTTTCAAGGAGAATGTGACGAAGTCTGCTGCTCTCTACACTCTCAGTATCTCTCATTCTTCCCTAGTGACAAAAGCCCCAGTTTTTAACTGGATATGTTAACCTACAGAAAAAAGCTTAAAAAGCTCAGCTCCTTTCCATCTGACAGTATGTATTAATGATAGGGAAGCAGAGGGTCATGTGGCCGTTTCTAGGAGCAAGGGTGAGGAAGAGAGTAATGTGTAGAAAAAAAGAGAAACGGCAATCATCTCAAACAGAAAAATTGTATTATTGTTAGTCTAGATTTTAAAGTTTCCCATTTGGAGCTTCACTACCTAAAAGACATAGTTGAAGATCTATGATACAGCCAGGAAAAAGGCTATATAAGAGTTGAGTCAAAGAGTGAGAACATTGAGTCTACATAAATACAGCCCAGGATCAAGTATATGTGTGGTTGAAATGGGCAGTAAAGCAAGAGTTTGGTACAAACTGCTGACTCACCTGTATAGAAAAGACCAGCTTTGGCTGAGCTGCCACTTCCACAGGGGAGGCCTGGGACCTGTTTTTAAAAGAGTCCAGTCATAGTTCTTCATTAGCAAAGATGCTGTCATTGCAATAACCTTCAATAAAAGGTATATGGTGAGATCAGCAAGCTTTGATATTGAAAGTACTGGTGTTCAAATTATCCCTCCTATTTACAGATGGAATGATGTAATATATGGATATTGTTTCAATATATGGACGAGGAGTTAGAAGAAAAGAAACAGGTATAGGTACAGCAAAACAGAGTATGGGGGCCTCCCTGGTGGCGCAAAGGGTTAAGTTGCAGCCCTGTGAAGCTATTTGCAACCACCAAAGCACCAGCTTGATGACCAGCTAGGGAGGGGACCCACGTGGTACAGCAGACCTCTCCTGTCTCACCCTCAGTACTGCTCCCTCAGCAGTATGTTTCAGGGGATCTGCCTGTTCTGCTCCCCACCCTGTCTCTGGTGAATCCTCTCACCCCCTGCACCTCTGGCCTGTACCCCAGTTCTTTGTCTGCATAAATACATCTTTAAAATGAAGTATTAAAAAAAAAAAAGACTGAGAGTATGTCAGAAATGCTAAAGCATAGTGGTGGTTATATGGTGGGTAACTATTAAATTGACTTATTTCAAATACGTTCTTTTTTTTCTAAAGACTTATTTATTTATGCATACAAGAACTAGGGTGCAGCCCAGAGGTGCAGGGGTGGGGGTGAGAGGATTCACCAGACAGAGCAGGATGCAGAACAGGCAGATTGACAGAAACACACTGCTGAGGGGAGCAGTGGGCGAGGCAGAAGAGGTCTGCTGCATCATGTGGCTTAGCTCCATGCCTAGAGATAGAACTGTGTGGTTGCTTCATGGTGCTGAGACTTAACCCCTTGCACTACCAGGGAGGTCCTGTTCATTTTTTTTTTTTTTAACTTTTGGCTTTTTAAACATGCAATTCTGCATTTTTTTATTAATTTCTTTTAAAACATTTAAAAATAATCCCTTTTTCATTTAGTATCAAAATGGAACAAGGAAAGGTAATGAAGTTTGCCATCCTCCACAGGTCAGTGTCAAGATATGAGAAAGGCAATATCCAGAGCTCTCTTAACAACAGATTCCCTGCACTTTGGGGTGTCCACCCTATGGGGTAGTCCTTTGGGCTTTCTACATTGGGCTGGCTGGAGATGTGGTTCCTGTCTTCTATCCCGGTGAGAATGTGAAACTAAATTTATGTTAACTTGACTCTGTAAATTATGAACCTTAAATTAAAGCTTGACTCAGTGTCCCACTTACCCTGGGGTTCTTCTGTTCCCACATTACAATCTGAATATGTCTGAGTCATTACCTGGCACCATAGGTAAATCTCTCTTGACCCAGGAATTCACAAAATGTTCTCCCTGAAGAAAATTCAGATTCAAGTTAAAATTCAAGTTATCAACTCTTTGACTTATAAAGTTTATATTTATCTATGAATTAAAAAACTCACTTCCCCCAAATGAAGAGTTTTACTGAACTGAGTGGCATGACTGTTAGAGAATCATTCCCTTAATTTTTTTAAAGATTTATTTTTATTTATTCATATAAGAACTGAGGTGTAGGACCAAGGTGCTGGGAGTGAGAGGATTCACCATAGACAGAGCGGGGAGCAGAATAGGCAGATGGACTGAAATACTGCTGAGGGGAGCAGCGGGCCAGGCAGGAGAGGTCTGTGCCATGTGGGGCCCCTCCCTGGCCGGGGATGGAACTCGTGCTGCAGTGGCTGCCTGCACGTCCAGGAAGGCCTTCCCTTAATTTTTATGTCTATTAATGTTGCCATTTTTAATGCAGTACAGAGGAAAACAAGCCTGTGCATGTTTACTTATACCTGATAGGAAACTTCAGGTCACTTCTGACCTGAAGGCCAGACAGAATCAATCAAAAGGCAACTCTGAAAAAGGCAACTAACGCTATGGGCTCTAATTTAGCAAGAGAACAACTTTTCTTCACTGCCAGATGAGTTGTAGAGAAATGAATGAAGGAAAAAACAGACTCTGAAAAAAGAATCTGCCACTTCTAATTCAGATGTTATTAGTGAGTCAAAAGTCAATTTGAGAAAAACAACTGTTGTGATCAATTACGGTGACCCTGACAAATCCTTTGTAGCTCTTGCTATAGTGGGCAATTTCTGCTGAAGATTTCTTACTTTGAAGAAACTCACATCTATAATTAATAAACAAAATTACCCCTGATATTGTGATAAAAATCCTGTATCTATTAATGTGGTAAACAGAACATTAGTTAAATGTATTGCTGTATTCTTAAAATTGTTAATTTTATTATACTTTGATAAAACTGTCCAAAAAAATTACCCCAAAAGTTATTTAGGAGAATTACCATTGTCACTATCGAATTATTTACTTCCATTAGTGAGAACATCTATAATTAATTTATATTATAAGTAATAATTTTAAATTAAAACTTCAGATTATTTTTTCTCAAAAAAAATAAAATTAGACAAAATGAAAGGAATGACCAAGACTGTCTCAGAACTAAAAAAAACCTGAAAAACCCAACTTAAATACATAAGAAGATAAAGACCTTCCCTAAAGTTAGATGAAGGTATCACTGTTTCTGACTTCTCAAACTTTTACCAACTGGTCCACCAGGTTGTTTTTATAGTAAAGTTACAGGATGGATAAAAAGGGACTGTTCTTTCTTGATTTTTTTTTTTTTTTGATAAGGGAGATGACTGGGTTCCTTCTCTCGGTCTTGCTTTTGAGACTTTGTTTTCAAAATTTCTTGTGTGCTATGCTTTGTTCATGTAATCTGTTGTGTGCTGTCTTATGATCAATTGTTAAATATCTCTAACTGAAGGATAATGGGATTCTGCCTTGAGGCGCTTCCTTTGCTCTATCCCAGTGAGAAGGAAATCCAAGTTCATATTCTTGCCATTTCCACCTATGCCTCTGGACTAAATGAGAATCTTAATGTGCACTGAATTAGAAGACTAAGGAAGTCTTAGAAGCCAGATGCCACAAATTTGGTAGGTAAAGGTTATAATTCTTGCTCCAAGACTTAGCTAGAAACTGTTGATGTGTAATGAGCATTTTCCCCCTTGTATTTTTTGCCAGAAAAGAACTTTTAGATTTTTATGTATCCTGAGTGTTTTTTTTTTTTTTTTTCTCCCTGATGAGCCCTCAGAACTAGCCTGGCTGCTGCCCCATTGAGCCACTGGGAGGAAGGCCTGCAGCAACCAGGGACCCCTGAGCTCAGCACAGAGCAGCCAGCTAGCCTGGATGCTCCAACAGTGGCAGGAGTGCATGCTTCCAGCACCACAGCAGCAGCACTCCTGCCACTCACAGACAGCTTGGCTCCATGAGACCCTGTGTTACCTGCCCAGCAGGAGACTGCAAAGCCAGCAGAGGACTGGTTTTATGTTTATATAAGAATGGTCTGGGATTTTGCTTTTGAATCCCATGTCAGTTTTGAAAGGACACCAATCAGGTTCCAGCTCCCACCAGTGCACTCAAGGTTTTGAGACCATTCCAGTACTGTAAAAGGACCAATCAGATTTGAATTCAACCAACACCAATTAGGTTTTGGAAACAGAGCTGGTATTGTAAACTTATCAATCAGGCTTGAAAGGTGGGTAGCTTGTGGAGGATATAAGCCAAGGTTTCAGACAGACTTTCAGACATACTCCTCTGGACTGTCTCCTAAAAAGACCTTTGAAGGCCTCCGTGGTGGCACAAAGGGCTAATCATTGCACTATGAGGCATCCACAGCCCTTACAGTATGAGTTCAACCCCCAGCCAGGGAGGGGACCCACACTACGCAGCAGACCTCTCCTGCCTCACCCACTGCTCCTCTCAGCAGTGTATTTCAGTAGATCTGCCTGTTCTGCTCCCCACTCTGTCTCTGGTGAATCTTCTCACCCTCCACACCTCCGGCCTGTACCCCAGTTTTTGTATACATAAAATAAACAAATCTTTAAGAAAAAAAAAAAAGAACCTTGAAACAGATTTTGTTGACCTTTGCAGAACCAACCATTATAACTTCAAGATCTTTTCAGACCTTTGAAGCCTTTGTAAATCTTTGAACATACCTCCAGTCCTACTTACAACATTGCCTGCTAACTGGCACCATTGGCCTACTATGCTCAGTGTCTAAAAAAGCTGTCTGATGCCTTTGTCTGGCAGCTCTAAGACCTGAACATTGGCGTCTGGTCTTCTGATATGTTTTCTGAGAGCTGTCACCACTTCTGACCATCTAGCACTACCTGTGGTGCTGTCAAGTGCAGCATTGTCAGGTCCAATGTAATCCAATTAGGCTTCCAGATAGGTGTTGCTGGCTGCTGTGGTACCACCTTAGCAACACCACCTGTGATCTCCAGCTGCCACTGTGAATTGGATACTGAGCCACCATTTACTGATGTGCCACAAGTTCGAAACTCCCATTGAAGAGATTATGCCATCTTGCACAAGCAGTTTTTGATTTGGATTACAGACTATCTGGAGTAGGAAAGTCAGCCAATTGTGACTTTGAAGCTCCTTCCTTTCCCCAATTTCCCCTTTGTTAATTAATCCTGTTGTTGTTGTACCCTGAGTCTGAATTGTGTCTAACAATTGTAAGTGCACAGGCTTTGCATAGTTTCACCTATGGTTGGGTGAATCATTATTGAATTGGAAAATATCTTGATTGTTAATTGAACTTACAGAGTGCTTGGGGGGGTTCAATCTAAACTTCTTGTCAGGGAAACATTCAGTTAGTAATAAAGAAAGGAAATTAGAGTGGTATCTCGTTGGCAGGACCAGAGAGATTCACAAGGGAGTTCCACCAAATGGTCAAGATGTACTGTTGCCTACCCCACAAACACTATTTCCAAAAATTGATAAAGAACAAATAATCTCAAATACATTTTACAATGACAACATTACAATAATATCAAAACCAAACAAAGACAACACATTAAAAAAACCCAAAAAACCTATAGACAAGTCTTCCGAAAGAACACAGATGCAAAAGTCCTCAATAAAATCTTAGCAAACCAAATCCAACCGTGCATGGACAATACACCATGACTTATTAGAACTTATCCCAGAGACACAAAGATGGTTCAGTGTGCAAAAATCAATTAATGTAATTTAATACACCAACAAAAGAAAAATAAAAGCCATATGATCATATCAATAGATGCTGAGAGAACATTTGGTGAAGTTCCTCATTTCTTTACCATGGAGGTCCTAGAAATAACTGGAATAAAAGGAACATATCTTAACAAAACCCATATGACAACAAAACCCATATATGACAAACCCCAGCTAACATCATTCTTGATGATGAAAAACTGAAAGCCTTCCCCTTAAGATATGGGATAAGACAACAACATACACTCTCATCATTGTTTTTTGTTTTTTTTTTCCAATATAATACTGGAAGCCCTCACGAGAGCAATTAGGCAAAAGAAAGACATACAAAGAATCCACATAAGGAAAGAAGAAATAAAAGTATCATTATTTACAGATGATATGATAGTATATAGAGAGAACCCTAAAAATTCCATATGAAAACAATAAACCAGTTTAGTAAATTAGCAGGATACAAAATCAACACACAAAAATCAGTGGTCATTCTATATGCAAAAAATCAGTCTGGAGAGGAAGAAATTTAAAGAACCATCCCATTTACAATTGTACCAAAAAAGTTAAATAGCTGGGATTAAACCTTTAAAAGGAGGTAAGAGCTATACAAATAAAATTACAAACCACTGTTAAAAGAAATAGAAGAAGACATGGAAAGACATTATTTCCTGCTCCTGGATCAGAAGAATTTAGATAATCAAAATGGTTATGCTACCAAAAGCAATTCCGATAAAAATCTCAGTGGCATTTTTCAAAAAATAGAGCAACTATTACCAAAATTCATATAGAATCACAAGAAAACCTCATTTAGCCTATGTTCTCTGACTAAATTGAAGCAAAATGGGAGTATTACACTCCCAGAACTGCAAACTATACTACCAAGCCATAACAATTAAAGTAGAATGGTACTCGCTTAGCTTCTGTTTCTTTTGTGTCCTTGCCATAAGTGGGATAACTAACAAATACATTATACATTGGCTGGTGGGATCTCTTTTTCTCTCTCTCTATAATTTAAATGAAACTATGAAGAAATATTACGACTCTCCTTACTACTAAATTATCAACAAAATGTAGAGAAGGCAGCCATGCTACTCTTCAAAGCGTTTAGCCTTGTGCAGGAACTTTGCCTGTACAACACATGAATGATGACTCCTGTGATTGCAGTTTCATGGACTAGTAACATGTCAAAAGATTGAGACTTCCCAACTTTTTATGTTACCAAAAATCAACAGTCAATCTACAGTCTACCTGCCAACATCACTTTATAAAAGAAAGGACTTCTTAGCATCAGCCTTAGATAGGTATCTCTTAATAAGTAAATAAATGAAAAATAAATTCAACCTCACATTGATGATGTGTTAATGTTAGCCACACGTACACTGTGCTGATATCTGACTTTAAACAAGACTTTTAACCTCAATTTTTGTTGTTTTGATGGTGTTTGATGGTGGGCTTGCTGTGAAAGTATACATTTGCTGAGAAATGAACCTATACCACTGAAACATATATAGTGCTATAAATCAATGTGATTAAAAAACATAATTAAGAATTAAATAATTAAAAACTCTTATCTCATAAAATCAGAATAGATGCCAGGCAGTGGTGGTACTGGGGTTAAGTCATGGGGAGGCTGCGGTTTCCTGGGTGAAGGTGGTCAGTGAATAGGGGACCCAGTGCAGACATATGTCATATTTTCTTTTTTATTATTTATTTATTTATTTTTTATTAAAATATTTTAAAATTTACATATACTTGCCATTAATTGTAATCCCCATGTATTCCCCATCACCATCTCACCAGTGCACCATCACCTCAGTCCCTCGTGCTCCCATCTTCCCTCAACATATGTCATATTTTCAAATGGTTCCATATACTGTGTATACATATTCCTATATACATAGGTATATTCCTATATACATAGGAAATCTTCTATGGTTGTCATGGGAATTAGATTTTTACAAAGTGTTCAATGCCTCCTGCAAGTAGGTGCTCATTAAACAGTAATGGTAATTACTGTTTTCTCTATCTAATTATTGGAAACATATTTTGAGAGTTGCTTACAAAAGCAAAATTTTATGGTAGAATTGGGAAATAGAATCTTTAAAAATTGTGAGGCAATAAGATCTCTCAAGAAAATTTCAAGATGTTTACTGAATACTTTATGAGGTAGAAACTATCTCAAAAATGCTGCTACATTTAGTGGTAGACATGGTGAGATATATCAGTTACTGAGGTAAGAAAATGTATTCCTAGAATTGTGACCTGTTAATAAAAAGAAAAAAGATGTTATCAGAAATGATACTGAATAATCTCATATGTAGAATACCAGATCATGAAAAAGAATAACAATTTCCTACCTAGAGATTAGAGTTTCCTTAATGGGTTATGAAGGCAGTTCAAACATATTTGCACAATGTAACATAGGGAGAAGGAAAACAGATGGGAGAGGAGGTCCTATCCTCATTGCTGCAAGAGAGAACAGCTGCTGACAGGAAACGCGGGACCTCTGCATCCTCTCTTAGGATCCTTGCTATTGGACTCTGGACTTTTCTGTACTGTTGGGTAGTTGTTTGTATAGCCGCTATTCTCTACTGTGGGTCTAATATTCCACCACAATACCCAGTATATGGAACCATTTGAAAATATGACTTATGTCTGCACTGGGTCCCCTACTCACTGACCACCCTCACCCAGGAAACCCCAGCCTCCCCATGATTTAACCCCAGCACCACTGCTGCCTGGCATCTATTCTGATGCTGACAACTATGCCATGCCAGTTGTGAAAGGGCAGAAGTACCTCTTCCACCCTTTTGGCAAGCTGTTGGACTAAAATAGCAAATTCATTTATTTCAGAGTCTGATAAAGTTATGGGGTGATAGTGAGGTGATGGGAAGCCACAAAAATGTACTCAACTAATAATTTACATTATAAAAATGGATTGTGTTGAGTAGTTCAATGAGTGTTCGTGTTTTATTCTGTTTTGACGGTCTCTGGGGTAAAGAATAAATTTTGCAAATCTGAAAATACACACTAGAGGGCAGTAGCTCCATATCTAGACCGACAGGCTCTGTGCACTTGGCATTTTTCTGCACTTTCTTTGTATAAAGGAGGAGCTTCACCTCTACAGCATACAAACGCCACTCCTGTCTGAGTGTTTTATAACGATAGATCAGCTGCTAGGCAGCACCCTGTCTATCTGTCCTTGTAGATTCTTTCTATCATTCTTCCGATGACTCATCCCAGAGTGGGTTTTAATAGTAGAGTTATATTTAACATCTTAGTGACTTTTTTCTCTTTTAAAGAAAAGGCAAAGAAATGATTGAAAAAACATTCCTAATTTAGAGTAGTAATTTTCATCATTGTATTTTTTTTAAGATTTATTTATTTATGCATACAAGCACTGGGGTACAGGCCAGAGGTGTGGGGGGGTGAGAGGATTCACCAGAGACAAAGTGGGGAGCAGAACAGGCAGATCAACGGAAGTACACTGCTGAGGGGAGCAGCGGGCACAGCAGGAGAGGTCTGCCACGCCATGTGGGTCCCCTTCCTGGCCCATGTGGGTCCCCTCCCTAGCCAGCAGCAGGGATCGAACTCGAACTCGCTGCGGTTTTCTTCATAGTGTGTTGCTTAACCCACTGTGCCACCAGGGAGGCCCGGTTTCTTTATATTTTTTAAGTGTTTGTTTACTGTGTTACTCTCAGGCACAGATAGGAGGTAAGATGCTTTTCTTTGGTCATAACCTGAAACCCAAAGCATGACAGCAGCCTGTGATCTTTAACACAGAAATAGGGATTCTCTCTATATTCCTTTTAGTGTTGCAAGCGTTTATTGAATATTTACTGTATACTACATTTTATTTTGAGTGCTTTGCAAATATTGTTTAATCTGTACAGCCTTATGTTGTATGTATGCTTTGATCCTCGATTACAGATAAATATTTTGAGGATTAGGAAGCCGTCTGGGACAAAACAGTGAGCATGCAGCAGGCTGAGAGGCAAACCCAGATTTGTCTGACTTTCTAGCTTTAGCTTGTAACCATCATTCATAACTCCCCAAAGGAAGGAACAATGTTACAGGCAGTGCCATTATGAAATCATCCCCCCTTCTCAATCACTCTGCAAGGTGCAGTGCAGTCTCTAACACGCAAAACTGGGAATGGATTACTTATCTTACTCCTTCGTAGGACAGAACTTATATACGAACAACTAAAGAGGTATCCTGGATTGCACACACACATGTGCACATGCACACATACACACACTGGGTTTTCATGTCTCTGATTTTTACATAGCATTGTTACTGGAGAGTAATTATAACTGTACATTTATATGGAGTCTCCTGAAACAGTTGTGTGATTATACCTAGATGACAGGTTAGTATTAAATGCTGAAATAAATGCACCTGCCATTTCTATGATGTTAGAGGTAACCACCAAAGATTAATTTGGAACCCAGAGACCTCAATCTAATTGCCAGAATAGCTAGAGGTTTCCTTGTTGTAGGCTTTCTTTAGTTAGACTTAAAGAAGGAGGGTAACAAGGCAGTGAGAGCACTAGCCACCGTTTTAGCTTGTCAGTGGAGTCTATAGAGGCAGAAGATTAATCTCTCATCTTGGTCTTAGAGGTTATTGTCCTTGAGCTAGATAAGGGCAACAGCTTTCCCCAGAGACAGAAATAGGCAAAAGGACTTATGTATTGCTGTTATACTGTTATTGGTAGTTGGTCACATTTGTTAAGTGTTTGTTTAAGGTTGGATATTGAGGGAAGGGCCTATCATCTCTCTACTCCTCAGATGGCCAATGATTCTCTCAAGTTTGGCCCTTTCTAGCATCTCTACAACTCTCACTTATTGTGCTCATTTGTTTCTACAGTGACAAGGCACTAGTGCTGATTTTTAAGACTGCCATTCACATAAGCACAAGAGGTAAACATTTCCAGTGACAAAGGTAGAAAAGGACTAGCAGATCTATGCACTATGGTGTCAGTTATACTGCAATT
Source organism: Galemys pyrenaicus (assembly GCA_019455555.1). NCBI lineage: Eukaryota > Metazoa > Chordata > Mammalia > Eulipotyphla > Talpidae > Galemys > Galemys pyrenaicus. The sequence goes on from JAGFMF010011381.1 coordinate 13,928,338, forward strand.
GAGAAATAATCATTTGTTAGTTGTTAGATTGTAATTCATGCTTATAGATAGCCGTGTAATATACTTCATACTAAAAAAAAAATAGTAGTAGTAATATTGTGCAGTTACTAAAAAATGCAGGAGGCCATTAAAAAGGCAAAATGGGGGCCTCCCTGGTGGCACAAGGGGTTAAGGCACAGCACTATGAAGCTATCCACAGCCACTGCAGCATGAGTTTGATCCCAGGCCAGGGATCTAACCCACATGGCACAGCAGACCTCTCCTGCCTCACCCTCTGCTCCCCTCAGTGGTGTATTTCAGTAGATTTGCCTGTTCTACTCCCCACTCTTGTCTCTGGTGACGCTTCTCACCCCCTGCCCCTCTGGCTTGTACCCCTGTTCTTGTATGCATAAATAAATAAATCTTTTAAATAAGTAAATAAAAAGACAAAATGTGCTCATTTGAAATCAAAGAATTACTAGTTAGAGAGCACAGGTTTAGATAAAAACCAAAATGGTATCTCAAGAAAAGACAAAGTTAGGGGTATTTATAGAGAGAAAAAAAGGATGAGACAATCGTCAGATGAAGGGGTTACATGGTAAAGTTAGGTAAATGTTCATTTTTATCCACCTTTCAAACAGGATATTATTGTCTTCCAGGTTTCTCAGAACATTGATGATTTGACCCAATCCATGCAAGACAATTCCTTTGAACCTGACTGCCCACTTCCCTTTTAAAATATCAACTTTTTGTAATAATAATCCAAATAACCCAAACCTTTGTCCTTCAGTTTCAGAATCTCTAACCCAGATTTACCCTACTGTGACCCAAACTGGAATTCAGAGATAATAATCAGTGTTCACAAAAGAATTGGTTAGCAATATGAACTTTAGGAGGGGATGAGGTCATCACGATCTATTCACATGTAAATCACCTCCTCCCCCAAGCACAAACCTATTTGTAAGCAAGGTACTTAAAAGACCACTTTAGACACCTCTGTGCCTTGTATCCTAAATCTAACTAGGGCTTTTCTCTGAACATTCTGCAGCCTTCTCCCCAGAGTATCCTTTTCACTCTTTTCTACTTCCTTTTCTTTCTAAGGAAGGATGCAATCTCATCTCCTAATATTATATATGGTAGTTGAGAAACCATCTTTTATTTCTAGACATGCCCTTAGCATCCTGAACTTCTACCCTTATTGATTTATAGAAATGTTCTTTAAAAAACAAACAAACAGGGCCTCCCTGGTGGCGCAGTGGGTTAAGCAACGCACTACGAAGCAAACCGCAGTTACTGCAGCACAAGTTCGATCCCTGCTGCCGGCCAGGGAG
>JAGFMF010011381.1:13929697-13952487 GCA_019455555.1 Galemys pyrenaicus
TTCTGCTCCCTGCTCTCTGTGGTGAATCCTCTCACCCCCCCACACCTCTGGCCTGTACCCCAGTGCTTGTATGCATAAATAAATAAATCTTTAAAAAAACAACCAAACATAGCACTATTTTTACAGGAAATTCTGAGGAAGTAAAATTTTTGTTTCATCATAGAAACTTACAGAGTGCTTGCGGGGGGTTCAATCTAAACTTCTTGTCTTTTGAGACAAATCAGAAATAGAGGACTATTTTTAGAATCCATTATAACTCCTGTCCCTCCCAAAGCTGAAGCAAAAGCGAAAGCCTTATGTCACTCACCTTCCGATGACCCAAGACACTGCATCTTCAGAAGTGAGCCAAATATCCTCATAAAACACCCTCAGAAGAAACAAGCTTGACCACCCTGCCATCATCAAGTTGTCCCTGACCACAGAATCAGCCGTGAAGAAGATAGAAGAGAACAACTTGCTGTGTTAATTGTGGATGTCAAGGTCAAAGGCACCAGGTCAAACAGGCTATGAAGAAACTCTATGATATTGCCGTAGCCAAGGTCAACAACTGATCAGACCTAGTGCAAAAAAGACATATGCTCAACTGACTCCTAACCACAGTGCTCTAGATGTTGCCAACAAAATTAGGATCATCTAAATTGTGTCTAGCCAGCTAATACTACATAATTTATTTTTTTAAGGTTTATTTATTTATGCATAAAAGCACTGAGACACAGGCCAGAGGTGTAGGGATGAGAGAGTCTACCAGAGACGGTGTGGGGACCAGGACAGGCAGATTGACCAAAACACACTGCAGAGGGGAGCAGTGGGAGAGGCAAGAGAGGTCTGCTGCTCCATGTAGGTCACCTCCCCAGCCTCCCGCAGGAATCAAACTCAAGGTGCAGTGGCTGCCTTTGCTTCATAGCGTGTTGCTTAACCCATTGTGCCACCAGGGAGGGCCCTAATACTACATAATTTATTTTTACCATAAAAAAATAGTCTGTTACAATCTACCTCAAGTCAGCTATTTTTTACTTAATAATACTTAATGGGGTTCTTATGAAGCAAAGGATAACAAAGAGTGCTGGGCATGACTGAATCCATACTCTGTAGTGAGAACCATAGAAAATATATTATTAACTGAATATAGCACCAAAAACTCTCTGTAATTAATATATAGTAATTCCCATTATGTGTCTTAACTGCCCTTTACTATAAGACTAGAAAAAATTCTTTAACAGAACAGACTTGGGTTCAAACTGGGTTCTGTATGCCCTGAATTATTCCTTGTAACCTAGTTTTGATTCCAATAGTTGTGAGAAATTCAAACAACCAAAGACTTAAAGAAGCCTTAATTCATGTGTTTGTTCATCCCTTCCCCTTCTCTCCTCCTATATACACCCAAGTCCCTTTCAGTTATGTTTTATAAAGCAGTCCTAATTCCTTCCTCTCATTACAGTTTTCCAGAACTGTACAATTTAAGATCATGTCTCTGTTAGACCTTGTTACATTAAATGTTTCTAATGAATTCAAAGTGGTAGTTATAGTAACAAAGGGGTAAAACTTTATCAGTGTTGACAATTAATGGATGGCTTAAAATGCCTGTGAAATTTAATACTGGAGTGACTCCTTTCATAAGCAAAATATTGATTTGAGCTTTTGAAAGTCTGCCTTCAAATGAGTTAAATTATGATTGGAATGGCATCACACATTGTAATGCTTTCCATTAAGTAAATGGCTTTTAGTTATTCCATAAAATATTCAAGATTCTTATTGAGATTGAAGTTTCTCTGGACCCACAGTGATTCTGGAAGATTACCTAAGAGCAGCAAAAAACTTTGCAGGGAATTATCTGAAAGTAAAGATAGCTAATATCCATCAGGAAGAAATTTTATTTCAAACTTGAATTTAAGCCAGCAGGAATATACTGAGAAAAACTTAACCAACTAAGACAACTAAAGGTTAATGTACTTCAAGCAGATTTAATTTTGGGGGTTGAAAATTCAGTTTGAGCATTCTTATGCAAATGATTAAGTTTATCCATTTCTTCAAGCACCGCCTCTATAACATATTACAAAGGAGATTTGATGTTTAGAGTTTATTATAAAATGGAACCTTTTTCCTACCCTAACTTATCACCTGAACATGAAGTATAAATTTGCTGTCAAAAATCTTTGGACACTAAATTTCTATATCTATACTAAATTTCTATTTTATTTAGTTCTAAATTTTTATTTTTCTTTCCTAATGAGGTAAAGAGGTAAATTGAAATTAAAGAAAGAAGTATGTATAAACTGGGGTGACTAGTAATTATTAATTATTCTTTTGCACATTTGTATTTCTTGATTTTTTTGGAATGCACATTCTTGCATAATAAATGAATCATTCTCTACCACAAGCATTATCTACATAATAAAAAAAGGAGTTCATATTAAAAAATCATATTCATGCCAAAAAGTAAATATTTGTACTGTAAATTGATTCTTGTTCCATATCAACATTTTAGGCTTAGCAAGTAAATAGCGCCCTCTTATGTTTGGATTTGGTTCAGTATTTCTAACACTGCCTCAGAAAGTGACCAGAAGTCTGACAGAAACCAGTGCAGACCCTGTTATTCTTTCTGCCCTGTTCATTCCCCTGAAGCACTCCAGAGGTCACAACAGTCCAGAGTCTAGAAGAATAGCAACAGTAATAAGCCTTATACACTTATGCCATTTACAACACTTTCAACCCTTTCCTGATCATCTTTAATGAGTAACTTAAGAGAAAAAGCAGCTCTGATGTCTACAATCTCTCCCAACACTGCAGCCCTAGTGAGATTTTTAAAATAGAGCAGCCATATTAGTGTTCTGATAAAGACTCATCAAAGACTTATTGTTTTAAGAAATGTCTAAATATATATCATTTAAACTCTATACAAAGCCCTGCCTGATATGGCTGAGACCACATTTATGACTTTACTTTTCCCACTTCCCTGTAAGAATAAGTCCACCCCCTCCCTGCAAAATAGCACAGAGTCACTTGTTTCCCTTGTTTTAGAATATCCTGCCACCACTTCCATCAGCTTTCACTCAGGGCTGACTCAATTTTTATCCATTCAGAGCTTAAATACCTCCTCAAAGAAGCTGTTTTGACCATCTTTTCACCCAACTCTATGACTATGTAAAAATCACCCAAACCTAAGTGGCTCAGAAAAGCAAATATGTCCAGCAATATGGTAGCAGACTGAAGACATTTGGTTTAACTCAGCTTCTCCAAATACTTACAACTAAATTACAGCAGAATAAAGTTGGCAAACCCTGAAAGAAAAATGGACAACTGTAACACACATCAGGAAAGGGTCTGATGGAAAGAGGTAAGAAAAACTTCAAATGAACTTTATCACAGTGATACTGTGGCAGTACAACCCACAGGAAGGAGGGGCACTTGCAGTGCTGTACCCTCTACAGAGGCACATGCCAACATCTGGGACTTTGTAGACCCAGCATTGTAAGGGATAAGGGGGTACAAAGATTTGGCATTGAGGACAGAGTAAATTACTGAAGAGCTATAGGAGCAGGTGTACAGAGAGATTATTACTATATGAGTCTGACGCTCCCAATATAAACACTGCATATAGTGCATGAACATAGCCAAGACATGGAAGCTAATATGAAACTATATGAGATACATAAGCCAAAGAGCTGGGCTAGAGAAGAGGGTCATGTGGATCCACCACACAACTCTGCAAGTCTACCCCATTATAACCCATACAAAACAAAAGAGAGAGAGAGACAAGAAAAAAAAATACCACAAATGCTGGAGGGAAAAAAATTCCAGAGAAATTTCAATCTAACAGAATGGCAGAATATGTCTGAGTAGGAGTTCATGGTAACAGTTATGATGATACTCACTGAAATTTATTTTATTTTTCTTTCTTTATATATATTTGACATCAATTGTGGTCCCCATGGATTTCCCACCACCATTTCACCAGTGCACCATCACCTCAGTCCCTTGTGCTCTTTCTGTTCTCGACCCATTCCCTCCCTCCTCCCCACATAGTATCCCCAATTTGTCCTTGTCTTTTTGTTTTTGTTGGATACTCACTGAAATTTAAAAGAAAAAAATGGATGATTATAAAATAGGAGTAAAGTGAAAACAAAGAAACTATGTAACTATAACAGTTATAATTAGAAATAACATCTAAAAAGTGCTATAACCCAATTTTAAAATACAGTAAAAGGCCTCAATAGAAGACAAATGCAAAAAAAAGTAGAGAATTGATGAGTTCTAATGTATAATGTCAAAGAACAAACAAAACAACAAAGAGGAAAAATAATGTCAAAAATAACAATATTGTAAGAACTACTTAAGACAACCTAAGAACAAATAGTATACATATCAAGAAATTCTCAGAAGGAAAAGAGAAAGAGACAGGCACAGAGAATTAATTTAAAGGAAGAATTGATGAGAATCATCTCAACTTGGGAAATAAACCAGACATCATGAGTTCCAGACAAAATAATACCAGACCACACAGACCAAAACACATAATAATAAAACTGGACAAAATGTAAAATAAAGACATACATCAAGAGAAGTAAAGGTAACCAAAAGGGAACACCAATTACTCTGTCAGTGGGCTTTTCAGTCAAAGCATTACAAACAAGAAGGGAAGGACAAGTCATATTTAAAGCACTTAAGGGAAAGATTGTCAGCCTAGAACCCCTTACCCTACAATTCAACATTCAAGACAGAAGGAAGGGTAAGGGGTATCACTGAAAAACAAAACAAAATAAAATTATCAACACAAGACTATGCACAAAAGAAGTTTTAAAGGCATTATTATAAAGCAACAAAGCAGTAAGTGTGTCGGTAATAGACCATTATATTATATGTAGTGGAGGACGAGGAGGAAGAGAAAAAGAACGTGGAACATAACCTATCAGACCCAGTTTGAGACAGGACTGTTTAAAAGGTCACAAAAATATTAACCTCATATCCTATACACAAATACATAACCTTATGTCATATACTAACTTCAACAGGACCTTCCAAAAAAAAGAAATAGAAGTGACACACAAGACAACAAATGTAACCTAAATAAAATATAAAAGAAAAAGACAGAAAAACAGACCAAAAAAACCCCAAAAACACCCAAAATGGGGCAATGAGCACTTATGTCACTTACGTAAATGGCCTGAACTCATCACTCAAAAGGTATTGAGTGGATGCACAAATCTGAAAATAAAGTTCAAAACTTCTGCTGTTTATAGGATACCTACCTTACCAACAAAGACAAGCAGAGATTTAAAGACTGAAAGACAATCCAGTAAGCAAATTACAATTTCAAAAAGCAGGAATGGTTATTCAGATATCAACTCTAGTAAATTTCCAATTTAAAGAATAGTAAGAAATAGAGCTGGATATTACATTATGATTAAGGTCCTAATGAAATAGGAAGACAGAATCCTCATATATATGCATTGAATGATGGAGCACCAAGAGATTCATAAGGTAATTTTTAAAAGATATTGACAACATGACAATACTAGGGGATTTTTTTCCTTTCTCCTTTTAATTAATTAATTAATTTTTTATTGTAATATTTGGGTACCCCACAAGTACTGCCACCAGTGTACCCAACCACTGTATCACCCATAATCCATCACCACAGACCAGATGACTTCTTTCCATCTATGTTCTTACTCTTCCCCTACCTTCTTTTTCCCTTGGTACTTCAGTTCTGAATTCAGATTTCAAGGATTACTTTTTAACCTTCTCTCTAGCTGATTCTTAATTTAGTTACTATATATATTCCACATGTTAGTGATACCATCTGTTTTTTTTTCTTTCTCCTGACTTATTTCACTCAGTATTATACTTTCCAGCTCCATCCATGTTGCCATACATAGAATGAGTTTATCTTTTCTGATCATGGAGTAGTATTCCATCATGTATATATACCACATCTTCTTCGTTCATCTGTTTTGGGGTGCATAGGTTGCTTCCATAATTTAGCTATGGTAAATAGTACTGCAATAAAAATGGGAGTGCAAGTTTCCTTTTCAATTAGTATTTTTGAATTTTGGAAGTAGGTGCCTAAGGTACTGGATAGGATAGGATTACTGGCTCATAAGGCAAATCCATTTTTAAGATTTTGAGATAAATCCATACTGTTTTCCTTATGGCCAGGACCAGTTTATATTCCCACCAACAATGTAGGAGGGTTCCCTTTTCTCCACATGCTTGTCTGGATTTGCCATTTCAGGTCTTTTCGGTGTGGATCATTCTCACAGGAGTGAGATGCTGTTTCAGTATGGTTTTGATTTGCATTTCCCTGATAAGTGACAATGAACTTTTTTTTTTTTCATGTGCCTGTTTATAGTCTGTAAGTCTTCTTTGGAGACCTGTCTGTTTAATTCTTCAGCACATTTTTGGATTGAACTATTTGTTATTGTTTTAGCGTTCTCTGTATATGTTTGATATCAGTCCTTTGTCAGTTGTATGAACAAATATTTTTTCCCATTCAATAGGGTGCTTTAGTTAGAATTTCTTTTGTTGTGCAGAAGATTTTTACCTTGATGTAGTCCCAGTTGCTTGTGAGGATAAATCAATACCAAAGGATTTTATTACTCTACTTGAAATTATGGACATGTCAACAAGAGAGGGAATAATAAGAAAACAATAGCCTTAAATGAGGAAGTACACAAAATAGGCTTACCACATAACAGAACACTCTACCCCAAAATTGCTGTATACTATATATTTTCAAGAGCACATAAAACACTTTCAGGAATGGATCATGTTAGAACGCAAATCACTTGCAATAAAACTATGAAAGCTGAAATCATACCAAACATTCTTTTTGAACATAATGCCATAAAGCTAGAAATCAAGTATTTAGAAAAAGGAAAAACCATAAGTAGTTGGGTATTAAACAATATCCTACTTAATAGCTATTGATATAAACAGGAAATTATAACAAATAACAGAAATACTCTGACACTTATGAATTAGGATACCTGTTACCAGAATCTATGGGATGCAGTAAAACATTCTTAAGGGAAGAGATAACTGCAATCCTGGCCCACATTATTCAACACTGTAAAAACAAACAGCCTAGTTAATAAAAGGGCAGTGTATATGAGCAGACAACACAGTAAAAAAGACATCCAGAAAGCCAATAGACATGTGAAAAAATGTTTACTATTTCTTCCAATAAAAGAAAGGCAGGTTAGAACTATGATGAGATACCATCTCACAACATGTAAATGGCATATATGAAAAAGTGCTGGCAAGGATACAAAGAGGATTCCTATTACTCTGCTGTTGGGAATGTAAACTGGAACAGCCGTTATGGAAAGTGGTCTGAATTTACCTTAAAAGTCTTCAAATGGAAATACCATATGACTCACAATCCCACTCTCACTCATCTATTTGAGGAATTATACATTCATTAACACACACAAAAATCTGTATCCCTACAATGTTTATTGCAACATTATTTGTAATTGCAAGAACATAGAAGCAGCCTAAATGTACTTCAATAGATGATTGAATCCAGAAAATGTAATATATCCATACTATGGAATGCCAGAAGGAAAGAGTAAATGAGCCATTACAGCAAAATGAAGAATTTTGAAGGAATTGTGTGTAGTAAAGAAAGTCAGAATGACAAAAGAAAATATTAACCTTCATATAGCAGATAATTTAGCAAAGTAAAATACTTGCAAAAACTAATGGGCATTAATAAATACCACGAGGGCTCTGACATTAAGAGGAAGGGTGCAGGGATAAAGAGACAAGGATGGTGTGGGGAAAAAATTTGTTTTTAACTGACTAAATAAAATACAATTCAAGAAAAAAAAAAGCATCAGACATTTTACTGTCTCATACAGTTTCTGTGGACCAGTAATCCAGAAGTGGCAAGTCTGGTGGTTTTAGTTCAGACAAGTAACTCACTCAAATGTCTGGCAAGGTAGTGGCCGCTGTGGTTTTCTCACTATTGCTGTTTTTTTTTTTTTTAAAGATTTATTTATTTATGCATACAAGCACTGGGGTACAGGCCAGAGGTGTGGGGGGTGAGAGGATTCACCACAGAGAGCAGGGAGCAGAACAGGCAGATCAACGGAAGTACACTGCTGAGGGGAGCAGCGGGCACAGCAGGAGAGGTCTGCCGCGCCATGTGGGTCCCCCCGCTGGCCGGCAGCAGGGATCGAACTCGTGCTGCAGTGGCTGCGGTTTGCTTCATAGTGCGCTGATTAACCCACTGCGCCACCAGGGAGGCCCTATTGCTGTTTTTTATTTGCTCTCCCCACTCACTCATTCTCTCTGTCCCCCCCTTTACCCTGCTCAGTGTCTATCAGATTGTTGCTGTTCAGTAAATATTTATTAAGTTAGTACAAAACTCATATCTTCTAACTCAGCTGATTGTTTAAAATAGGAGGTATAACTACGAAGAAAGTGAACATTACTGGTTAATGTTAACTTCATCCAAGAAATTTTAATAGGAATTTAATAGGAATTGATTTCCTCTTTATTTGAAAGGCTCATTTATTTCATTCAGGAAACTTGTACAACCTAAATTTTTTCATAATTAATTGCCTTGATTATTTTTTTTAAAGTTATTTTATTTATTATGAATATAAGCGTTGGGATGCAAACCAGATGTGTGGGGTAGGTGAGGTGAGAGGATTCACCAGAGATAGAGTGGGGAGCAGAACAGTCAGATGGACTGAAATACACTGCTGAGGGGAGCAGCAGGCCAGGCAGGAGAGGATCCTCCCGGGCAAGGGATCAAACTTGTGCTGCAGTGGTTGCTGATAGCTTCATAGTGCTGAGACTTGACCCCTTGTGCCACCAAGGAGGCACTTCCTTGATTCTTTTTAAAATGAAACTGCTCAGAACAGCTTTTTCTTTGATATCTTTTTCTGTAGGATTATTTTTATGTTTCAACATATTAAGAAAGGTATTTTGATGCTGAATTACTCACAATAAAACTTATTACCAACATATTAGATAACAGTAGTAGGACTGGGCCTGCCTGGTGGCCGAGAGCTCACCCATATATGGGGCCTCTCCTGTCTCGTCTGCTGCTCCCTTCAGGAGTGTATTTCAGTAGGTCTACCTGTTCTGTTCCCCACTCTGTCTCTGATGAATCCTCTCACCCCCACACCTCTAGCCTACACCCCAGTTCTATGCAAAGGAAAAAAAAATCAGTAGTTGGAATGATTTAAAATCAATCTACAGTAGCTACATGTTTGCTAACAGATTACCCCCATGAGAAGTTTACCTAGATGGTAAAGTTGGGGGTGCCATGAATATTCACTCTATCCTCACACTTATGTGTTGTTCATAAATCACTAGTATCTACACTACCAGGGAGATGTTAGAATCAAAATCCCCATTTTTAACAAATTCTCAGGGTATTCACATGCATCAAAGTTTGAGAAGCTGGTCTTGGATTGTCAAGGGGAGGAAGGAAGCCACCTGTTTTAAAGCAATATTTTTGCAAGGAACTCTCTTAACAACCAAATAGCTGGCTCCCCAGAATTTTAAGGTGTAAGCAGTATGCTTTTCCAATTCTAAAATAAACACGTAATTCTCCAGAAATACAAATGTTTGGAACAGTAGAGGATTTATAGATTATTAGGCTTCTATGTTATTTAATAGTGTGTTTCTTCTAGGATGTCATAATTTTGGGGTTTTTTTTGTTTGTTTTTTTGTGGTGACTCTGGTGTACTTTCCAAAGTAGTCTTATCTCACAATTTTATCATCATTTGAAAATCTGCTTCCTGACATAACTTTGTGTCTCTTTTCAATCCATTTCTCACCCAAGTAGCATTGCCCTCTCTGCTTCTGAAATTCAATCTTTTGAGACAAGCAGCTAGTATGTGTGTGTGCATGCACATGGGCACACATCTATGTACTAGTAGATAACAAGTTTGAATGTATACATAAGGGTTTTTCTGGGAAGACATGTGTATAAAATACCAAAAGCCCAGATACTGTTTGAGTTTCTGCAGAAGGTTATAGGCACTGTAAACATGCAGATCAGTCAAATTAGAGAAGAGTAGGAAACAAAATGCTTTTGAAATAAAGATATAAAAATATCTTTTGGTTATTGGATGAGACATGTGGATTTGTTTTTTTAGTATTTGATGGGGATGCTCTTGGTACTCTAATGGTCATGTTGGCATTCTGTACTTTATAGATAGATAAGGAGGGGCCTTCTTGGTGGTACAAGGGGTTAAGCACTGCACTATGAAGCTATCTGCAGTCACTGCAGCACAAGTTCCATCCCCAGCCAGGTAGGTGACCCAATTGGCACAGCAGACCTCTCCTATCTTGCCCGCTGCTCCCCTCAGCAGTGTATTTCAGTAAATTTGCCTGTCTGTTCCCCACCCTGTCTCTGGTGAATACTCTCACCCTCTGCACCTCCGGCCTGTACCCCAGTTCTTGTATGCATAAATAAATACATTTAAAAGAAAAGTAAGGAGAAGCCCAGGACAAAGTTATGTTGAAAAATAACTTTTGGGTCTCAAGTACCACTTTGAATCAGGTGTGCCCAGGATAGGCACTAGGACTTCCAGCCTGTCTTCTCCAAGGAGTTTTGTAAGAAGAAGGGACCTGGCGATGTTGTGAAAGGGATTCATGAAAGACTCTCATAGTGAATTCTTCGGGAGAACAAGAATGGGCTTTAGAAGCAGGTGAGTTAGCCTTCTTATTAGCTTTGTTTGGCACATACAACTTTGTGATTTGGGAAAACTATCTCATCTCTGAAATTTAGTTGCTTTCATCTCAAAAAAAACAATAACAGCCATACTATGCATGTAAAGTATTTTAACAAATTAATGTGCTCAATCCTCACTTTGATTTTCTAACAAACTCTTTTTCTATCTGTATAAAACAAGTGATCAAAGCGTATCACCCTCACTCTTCATCACTTGTATCTAATTTCTTCCAAAAATCCATCTTCCTATGGTTCAATATCAATCATTAAAAATCACCTGGACTCCATCTCTGTATAATTAATTTGCATCCCTTTTGTCTTGCTTATGTGATTTATACAGTACTTAGGTCTCTCAATGTATCTAGTGATATTTAAGTTTTGTGAAATTTTAAGTCTGTAGGACTGTGAATATGAAGACTGGAATTATAGTCTGATCATATTTTTTTTTCGATATTCACAAAATGACTCTGCATTTTCCAGGACATCTGGGTGTTGTAAGGTAACCAACTTGAATAGCATACCTTTCCTCATTTGCATCTTCTGTGAATTACTTTTACAATTTACATGGGTACACACTACCATCCATTTTTAAATTCTGTTTGTGAAGTAAAGACTTTATGGTAAACACTGTGCCACTTACAGCAACATGGAGTAACAGAGTTGTGAATGCATGAAGGAAGATTCATGTCATGCATTATGACTGCTCTTTCCTTGCCATTCCTAAATACATTCACCTCCTTATTTTAAGTACCTTTCGTAGCAACTGTTATATACATCTCATGAAAACAATTGCTGGTACACATGTATATATTTGACTGATGGTACATGTGATTAAATAGATTGTGCCCATAGGAATGACATATACTCAAATAAATCTCCCTATATCGATTTAATGTAATTCTAGCAGACTTAGAAATTGCAAGTCAAGCCCCATGCAGACCCAAGAGTCTGTTAATTCTATACGTGGCTTATTCCTGGAGGAGATGTTTGAATACAGTTTTCTTTTTTTTAGAGGGTTAGCTAACAGAAAATTTAATTAATATGCTAAAGAAATTCTGGCAGTTCAGTTCCAGTCATCAGTGAATCATTATCTTGAATTGTAGGGTTAATCCAATTCCTTCACTTAATCTGAATGTTTGTGTTCAAAACCTAGCATCCTGCTTTAAGAAAAACATTCACCTTTCATTTCTTTTGGATAGTTCCCAGTTTTGTGAAATCTGATAAAAACAGCCAGTGAAGTGAATCTAATTTGGGTGGTTAAATACTCAGAAGGAATCAGGAAGAAAGTATAGAGAGCTGCTTTTATTAAAATAATTCTCTTCAAGAATACATGTCCACTATACTGTTGCATCTGTTGTAGTGCTATTTCCATTTTGCTTTGCTTAAATTAAAAAGAAATACTATTAAAACAAAAACTTGGATTTAAAAACATGTGTATATATAATTGAGTGAGCAGACTGGGCTGAAGTCCCAATCATTAAAAAACACTTTGGTTTAACCTCTTTCTTATAAAGCCAGCCCATGAAAAGGACTTTTTTTGTTCAGAAGTGGGCATCAGGTGTAATAGAATTATGGATTGTTTTTATGTGATCCTGTCTTTTATATTCCTCAAGTTGCTCATTCATTCACTTTGCTGATTAGAGGTGTCAAGATTTGTGTGGGCTATGTGAAAAAACTGAAAACCTTACCCTCCCTCCCAACTTAGGATCAGGAATAAGACAAAACTTGCTCACACATGTTTGTAGCTAACATTACTAATAATGGCTCAAAAAATGAAGACAATTCAAAGGCCCATCACCTAGTGAATGGATAAACAAAATGTATGATCTTTAATGGAATATTACTAGGCAGTAAAAACGAATGAAGTACTGATAGAATCTACAACATAGATGAAACTTGGAAACGTTATTTTAAATCAAAGAATTCAGATACAGAGCGTCACAATTTCATTTTATTTCATTTGTATGAAGTGTTCATAATGAACAAATCCATTGAGACACAAAACAGATTTGTATTCAGGATGAATAGGAGTGACTGCCAACGGGTATCAGTTTCTTTTAGGGGTGATGAAAATGTTCTAAATTAGATAGTGGTGAAAGTTGTATAAGTCTGTGAATATAGTAAAAACCATTGAATTATACATGTTAAAATGTGATTGTTTTACTATGTGAATTAGGTCTTTATAAAACTTAGAAAATAAATATTAAATAATTTACTTGTGATAGAACATTGTATTTTGAAGAAATATAGCTGGGTTAGAGTGTGCAGAATGATTTGGAGTTGAGTCCTACCATGAAGTTATAATTACCAAAATATAAAAAGTCAGGGCCTGCAATATGCTACTGGAAATAAAACAGATGAACAAATGAAGAAAGAAGAGATGAAGGAGACAGGAACAGAAAACAACTCCACAGTTATTCCGTTATAAATTGATTACAGAAATTTGTAAATTGAAATTAAATCTGGGCTTTAGTGGGAAGTGACAAGGTCAGTTTTAGACATGATTGATGGTGATGACAAAACTTAAAGTATTCTGTAGTTGTAGGAAGAAAAATTAACAGGAGGACTAATAAGGGTTGTAGCTAGAGATGCTGATGAAAAAGCATTTGCTTAGTGGGGAAAGTTTGAACTCATGGGCAATCCTGCAAAACAACTGAGGATGCTGGGGAGAGGGAAACTGACTAATCAAGAGAGGCAGGAGCCTCCTTCTCATGCCTCAGAATTTCCCTGGAGGAAATCTCTACCATAGCAGCCCATCCATCGGCACTTTGGAGACCAAGAGTCTGGGATGATGACTGTTCCTGAAATCTTTCTTCTTCACCCTTCCCAGTTTGGTAAGTTGTCAGATGAACAGCCTCCTTTGTAATTATTCTATGATGCATTATATATATTTCTCTGCCCCTTTTAGGTAGATTTCGCAACGTAGCCTAGTTACGTAAGTGATGGGATGATGCTGTTTTAACCACCCAGAGAGCACCAGAAATAACAGTAGCAGGCAACTGAAATTCATTAAGTTAAATATGTTCTCCAAATCTAACTACATCTATTTTCATGAATCTATTTAATATCTATGCTTTTACTTTTCGCTTTCCAGGAGATTGTCCAAGCACAAGTAATGTGGCAGCACTTAAAACGTTTTTATAAAATGCCCTGAATTTCCAAATCTCTAATCAGCACTGACTATTTTTTCTTTTCCATAGAGAATATGATATAAGAGAACAAATGAGTAAATACTTTCGAAAGAGACCCTGGATATTTAAAACAACTTTTGGGCTCCAAACACCTCATCAGACAGCGAAAAACATTCTTTGAAACATCATAGCATGGTTGCATAAGAGAGTGAATCTTATGCAAAATACATCAGTAGGAATATCCCACTGATAATGTCAAGGATATGGACAAATGTTCGGTGTGAGGCAGTCCAAGAATGTAATTTTTTTTAAAGATTTATTTATTTATACATACAAGAACTGGAGTACAGGCCAGAGTCCAGGGCAGTGAGAGGATTCTCCAGAGACAGAGTGGGGAGCAGAACAGGCAGACTGACTGAAACACACTGCTGAGGGGAGCAGCGGGCAAGGCAGGAGAAGTCTGCCTTCGCCATGTGTGTCCCCTCCCTGGCCGGCAGCAGGGATCGAACTCGTGCTGCAGTGGCTGCGGTTTGCTTCATAGTGCCTTGCTTAACCGACTGCGCCACCAGGGAGGCCCCCCAAGAATGTAATTAATGAGACAAACAGCACAGTAGTACTTTCTTTCCTTGAATTAAATTTGCAATTGGAGAAGGCTGGCTTTGTGTTTGCCCTATTAAAAGATTGAATCTGGAAATAATTTTCAGGTATTTCATCTTTTAGAAAATGTTAAGCACAGACTAATCAAATTATCTACTGCATTCCATCTATTTCACAGTAGGTCACTGGATGTAAAAACAATGTAGTGGATTTCATAAACAATCAGCCGAGGAGCTCACCATGTAAGGAACAGATTTCGGTGGGTGGGTCTGAAGAAGGGGCAATCATGCTAACAACTCAATCTAATTCCAGTCAAGAGACTTGAAATTTATCTGACTAAGAAGGGAAGAAAAATTCAAAGGTGGAAGGTGGGACTTTGGTTTAAGGTCTCATCTGACACTTTAGTAGTAGTGGAACTTTGGCCACCATATTAGAATTACCTACATGTGACCTCACATATTCTTGAGGCTTTCAATTTCAGTTATAATTTAAAATGTAATGACTTCCAAATCCATACATCTAACCTGACTCTTCCCAAAATTTAAAATATATTTATCCAGCTGCTATAGATATTATCTTAGATGTTAAATAGGAATCGCCAATTGAATGCATCTAAAATGGAAGTCTTGATGCCCCAAATTCAAACTTTCCCCCACGCAGTTGTTCAACCCCCAAACTGCTATTCATCTTGGTTCCTTTGTTAATCTCATTAATTGCACACAGTTATTTCCCAAGAATTGTCAGTTTTAGCTAAAAAGTAATTCTCTAGTCCATCCAGTTCTCACCATCTTCAATGATTTCACTGAGGGTGACTTTTTACTTGGAAATGCAATGCACTTGAACAAGTTTCCATGCTGGGACTCCATGGTGGTGCAAAAGTTAAAGTCTCAGTGCTATGAAGCTGTCCTCAGCCATTGCAGCACGAGTTTGATCTCTGGTCAGGGAGCTAACCCACATGACACAGCAGACCAGTTCTGTCTCAACTGCTGCTCTCCTCAGCAGTGTAATTCAGTAGATCCGCTCTCCACTCTGTCTCTGGTGAATCCTCTCACCCCTGTGCCTCTGGCTTACACCCTGTTCTTGTATGCATAAGTAAATCAAAATAAATATTTTTAAACTACAAATTCCCATGCTCTACTTTGGGAGCTCTTGTATTCTGAGTATTTTGAAACATATAAAAGTGGACAGAGAAGATAACATGAACGACCAATGTCAGTTTAATTTACTTATTTATTTTTTTAAATAACAGAAATTTATTTCCTCATACTTCTGGAGGACAGAAGTCCAAGAAAAAGATACCAGCAAGTTTAGTTTCTCCTGAAGAGATACCTGCCTTTTTGCATGGTTGTTTATTATTATTATTTCTTTATTATCTTACATAGTTGTTCATTTTTGTACAATATTTGATTTCTCCCCTCATGCATAGTCTCTGTAATTCCCAACCACCATGGCACCTGTGATGACCATCACCATAGTCCCTCAAACTCTTCCCTCCCTGTGTTAACCCCTTGTACTTCCTCTTCCCTGCTGTATGCCTCAGATCTAAGGTTTGCCTACAAGAGACTATCCTTTTTCCAGTGTATATGCTTTGCTCCTTTGTCATAGATTAGCTGACTCTATATGTGTGACTTTATTTCTGTATTTTAATTTTATTCCATTGGTCTGTGAATCCGTTTTTCTTCCAATACCTTGCTGTTTTTATTTTTATGGCTTTGTAGTACAGTATGAAGCCTGAGAGTGTAATACCTCCATTTTCCCCTCCATTTAATCAGGAGAGCTTTGGCTATTCAAGGTTTTAATGATTCTATATGAATTTCAGCAACATTTGTTCCATTTCTTGAAAAAATGTCATTGTGTACCAGTTCATCTTTGAACGTTTGGTAGAACTCACTTATGAATCCATCTGTTCTAGGGCTTTGCTTTTGAAGAGGATTTTGATTATAGTTTCAATTTTGCTATTTATAATCAGTTTGTTAAGATTTTCTATTTCTTCTTTATTCAACTTTGTGTGATTGTATAGTTCTAAGAATTAGTCCATCTCCTCTAGATTGTTGAACTTGCTTGCATATAAATATTCATATGTAAGAGAAATATTCATTTCTCTGATTATCCTCTGGATTTCTGCTGTATCTGTTGTAATTTCTCCTTTTTCATTTATGATACTATTAAATTGCATTTTCTCCTTTTTTTTCTTTGTGAGCCTGACTAGAGGCTTGTTGATTTTTTTTTCAAAGAACCAGTTTTTGATTTTATTGATCTTGGATTGTCTTTTTAACTTCCATTTCATTATCTGCATGAATTTTTATTATTTTCTTTATTCTGTTTGCTTTTGGGTTTTTGTTTGTTGTTATTCTTCTAGAATTTTAAGATGGGAGATTAGATTGTTGTTTTTTTTTGGGGGGTGTTCTTTTTTGTTTCTTGAGGTGGGCCTGTATGGCAGCATACTCATTACTATTTTGCTGTGTCTCATTCTGTAATGTCATCTCTCATAGAGAGCTCCCCTGGCTGCTTCACTTAGAGACCTATTCTTCACATCAATCCCCTATTTATTTCCTGTATAGCATCCATAAGACATGTTAACGATCTTTATTTTTTTGTTAGTTATTTTTTACCATGTCAGCAAGGTTTTTTTTATATCCTCTGTAGTGCTGAATCCCAAGGCACAGCACAATGTCTGGCACACAGTGGGTGCTTTTCTTTTTACTCAGAGAACATTACATGCTTGTTGACCCTACATATTGTCACATATAGAAACGGGTCAGGGGTGAGTTAAGTGATAATAGAATCCCTTCTCGGTTTTATGTCATTCTCTGATGATACAGACCAGGACAAAGATGATCCATTGCAATACTTCCTGGATTCTTCATGTCATAGCTGCTGGAGCAAATGTACCTACAACTGAGCAGCCACTGAGACCACTGGAGGCTCCCAATCTGGAACCAGGCCTGCTCTGGTTGAGAAAAGAGTTGGCCTGGTGATTGAACGGAGGCCACAGGCGTTGGGCTTGGGAGAATATCTCTGGGCTCATAGGGGTGGGAGAGTAGGGCGGGCTTATAGATTTAGGATAGGAAATTCTTTTCAGTGATACTTTGAGACTTCCAGATTTTTATGACCCTCAAAGATTTAGATGCCTGTGACTTCCTGAGTCTCCAAAGGACTCTGAAATCCCATTTTCCCTTCAAAAGTCATCTTTTTCTTCAGGAAAACTCACTGATTTAAGCATTATAGCAAAGTATTTTTTATTATTTAACTACTGTAGGGGTGGTGCAGAAGATTATGGGTGCTTTTCAAATTTGTTTTAGTTTCACCAGACAGCTCTCCTTCTAAAATCTGAGCTCTCATTGTTGTGTTTAGCTTAACAGAGTCGAGAAAGGGAGGCAGTTTTGGTGTCTGGGTTCTTAGGTGAACTGGCAAGAGGACAGGCTTGACTTAGCACACAGTGGACTGCTGTGGCTCCAGGTAGAGAGAGAGGGCTCTGGCTAGCCAGTGCCAAAGATCCAATCAAGTACCTAGTGTTGGAGGTTCAAGACTTTTACCCAAGATAGTTTTGATTTAACCTGATGCTCATCGCCAGGAGAAAATATGAACTAAACCTCTCCTGTGTAGGTCTGCAGCCATACATGGAGGGGCAATGCTGCCCAATATGTTAGGAAGGAAAGACCCTCCTGCATGGATTACACAAATAGGTTATGTAATCTTCAACCCCCATTCCAGACCTACAAAATCCAAGAACTACAAATCTCATAAGGTCATTATCGAAAAGCAGATCACTGGGACCTGAGGGTGGAGTTAAGCAGCCAGGCTGAGTATAAAAACAGACATGTGGGCCTTGGGGGGCTCTCTTTTCCTTGGAAGCCAGCTCTCAGCACGTCATTGAGTTCCAGCTCCGAAAAACTAACATTTACAAATCTATATCCCTTTCTTCCCCTTGTGTTATTCACTACGCTATTTCCCCTTCTCTTATAAATAAAACCTTTTATTAACCTTTGTTGTGTGTGCCTGCAGTTAGGACATTATAAGTGCCTTTCGAGCGCGCAGGTAAAAACCCAGTCAGGCAAACCCATTTTATATTAGAGTTGCCCTGTAACAAATAGACAGTGTGCCTGCAGCATTTGGCACACACACTCATCCATTAGTGCCAGAAACTCTCCTAGGATTACCACTGTCTCCTCCAGAAACCACATGAGAGGATATAACCTCTATGGAAGAAATACCCAGGAAAGCAGGACCCCAATTCAGGATACTGCCCAGTCAGAAAGCAAGTTTTCCTGCTTCTCCCAGACCTGCCTATTGGTCTTGATAAGTTTCTCAGACACTGCCCACCCATATCTCTCAAAAGTTGCTTCAGCCTTGCTTAAGCAGAACTGGGAGAAACTCCTCTAGAGGAATTCTGAAAGAATGTTGTGGCAGTCAGAGTATGAGAAGAGATGTAGGTTCTTGGTTACCAACAATGAGTGTTAATCTTGGGACCTTTATCTTATTATGCTGACATTTCACTGGGGCTTTATTATGCTTTGGTGTGCTGAAATGGCATGCTGAGGTGGTATTTGTATTTTGAATGTTCTGTAGATATTGACTTCTTTTCTATAACAATGCCATGGCTTTCTTGATAGTAAAGATCCTGATACTTGAGCAGACTAAGAAAAAACAAATCACATTTCAATTATATGAAAATTTTTCGGGCCTCCCTGGTGGCACAGTGGGTTAAGCAATGCACTATGAAGCAAACCGCAGCCACTACAGCAAGAGATTGATCCCTGCTGCAGGCCTGGGAGGGGACCCACATGGCACAACAGACTTCTCCTGCCTCATTCGCTGCTCTCCTCAGCAGTGTGTTTCAGTCAGTCTGCCTGTTCTGCTCCCCACTCTGTCTCTGGTGAATCCTCTCACCTCCCTGGACTCTGGCCTATACCCCAGTTCTTGCATGCATAAATAAATAAATCTTAAAAAAAAAAAGAAAAATTTTCATTGCATGAAATAATAGATTGGAAGAAAATGAATTTGGACTCCCCATGAATGGAAGAGGCTGTATTCAACATATTACTAACTTTTGGTGTGGCCCATCAAAATTGAACCTGTGCCCAAACAACTAAATGGGAGCTTACCGTTACCACGGCTCTGACAGATAATTCTCTGATCTTTCTTCTTTAAATCAAAATTTTATTATAAGTTAACATTAGTCTGTATTACCCTTTACCATTACCTTCTACAATCA
The DNA here is from genome assembly GCA_019455555.1 of Galemys pyrenaicus. Classification (NCBI taxonomy): domain Eukaryota; kingdom Metazoa; phylum Chordata; class Mammalia; order Eulipotyphla; family Talpidae; genus Galemys; species Galemys pyrenaicus. The sequence goes on from JAGFMF010011381.1 coordinate 13,949,337, forward strand.
CATAGAGGAAGTTGGATGACTCTTCAAATAAATATTATTTTGTCACATATTCCTAAGGTCTTCGCTTTCTTAGTCTATCAATTCTCTGCTCTCCCAACTATTCCTGGCCTCCTAGGAAGTAGTATCAGAATCCTCCTCTCCAAGTAGACTCTATAAAGCTGATCACATGGATTTTTGTCCTTGGACCTTCCTTCCCTTTGCTCCCTCTCCCAACTCTCTCTGTGTATCTCCAGAGTTTTCTTAGCCCCAGCTTACAAATATGCCCATTCTGGGGCCTCCCTGGTGGCACAATGGGTTAAACAACACACTATGAAGCAAACTGCAGCCACTGAAGCACAAATTCTATCCCTGCTGCCAGCTGGGAGATAACCCACAGGGCACAGTAGACCTCACCTGCCTTGCCCACTGCTCCTCTCAGCAGTGCATTTTCAGTAGATCTGCCTGTTCTGCTCCCCAGTCTGTCTCTGGTGAATCCTCTCACCCCCCACACCTCTGGCCTGTACCTTAGTGTTTGTATGCATAAATAAATAAATCTTTTAAAAGCAAAAACAAATATGCCCATTCTACCTTGTACTCAACACTGCTTACCCACTTTAAGAGGCCATCTTGTAATTTCCTGTCACCATCAAATGTAAGGACAGAGTAGTCACTCACCGCAGTTCATCCTCATTCCCTGTGTAATTTCTGCTGTGTCTCCTTAACATTGTAGAAATTACCCTTGAAGGACATTAGTTTGAAATGCTCTTTTATAAATATTCAGGGTTCCTTCATTTGGTACTGATGTTTCTCCTTCTGTCCTTGAAAATCTCTCCCTCGTCTCATTCTGAGCTCTTTTGGTTATTTTCCACTTACTCTAATCAGCCTTTCCTGCTATTTCCTCTTTACTTATTTTGACTGCTTAGAAAAGACCATCCTTAAGAATGTCCTCAGGTTGGCAAGGATGTGGAGAAAAAGGAACTCTCTTACACTGCTGGTGGGAATGCAAGCTGGTCCAACCATTATGGAAAGCAGTATGGTGGTTCCTCAATCTACTAAGAATGTAACTTCCATATAATCCAGCAATACCTAGGAATATACCCAAAAGACACAAAAACACTCGTAGGAATATACCCAAAAGACACAAAAACACTGATTCAAAAGAATACCTGCACCCCGATGTTTATAGCAGCACTTTTTACAATAGGTAAGACCTGGAAACAACCTAAATGCCCAAAAACAGATGATTGGATCAGGAAGCTGTGGTACATATACACAATGGAATACTACTCAGCAATCAAAAAAGAAAAACTAGATGCATTCATAGGACATGGATGGAACTGGAAGGGATTATGCTCAGCGAAGTAAGTCAGAAGACAAAAGAAAAATACCAGATGGTTCCTCCCCTAGGAGGAATATAAGGGAACCAAATAAGGATCAAGGAAAGGAATAAGACCAATAATAATAATAATAACAATAAAGACATAAAAACCAAAAATGAAAAGACAAGGACAAATTGGGGACACTTGGTAGGGAGGGGGGAGGAGGAGGGTTGAGAGCAGACAGGAGCACGGGGGACTGAGGTGATGGTGCATTGGTGAGATGGTGATGGGGAATACAAGGGAATTACAATTGCTGTCAAGTATATATAAATAAAAAAGTGTTAATAATAAAAAAGAGTCCCTGGAAATATACATAATAAAAGTAATTGTCAAAAGTCAGGAAAAAGTAAATGAATCTGTATAGCAAATAAATAAATAACATAACCTTTCTTAAAAAAAAAAGAATGTCCTCAGACTACTTCTCTTTTCTTTGTCCTCTCTCCCTTGGAAAAGTTACCTGTCCTGATGGTTTTGTTATTTTAATAACAGTAATCCCAAAACTCCATCTTTATCTCAACCCAGATTTATCTCTATAGCTCCCTTTAGGATTCCTGATGAACATCTTCACGTGAATATCCAGTTGCCACCTCTGGATATCTTATTATTCTAAGATATCCTAAACTTAGAGTAACTGAGCTCAATGGTGTGGAGTGGGGCTCCCCGGTGGTATAGCGGGTTGAGTGCAGTGCTGTGGAACATCCTCCACAGAGCAGCCTCAGAGTTCGATCCCCAGCCAGGGAGGACACCCACTTGGTACGGCAGACCTGTCCACCTCACCTGCTGCTCCCCTCAGCAGTGTATTTCAGTTGATCTGCCTGTTCTGCTCCCTACTCTGTCTTTGGTGAATCTCTCACCTCCTGTGATTCTGGCCTGTACCCCAGCTCTTGTATGCATAAATAAATAAATCTTAAAAATTTTAAGGAAAAAAATTGAGTGCATAAAAGAGAAGTATCTATATTATTCTTATTTGGCAAAAGGTAAAACTCACCAGGTTGGAACTTCTCTCACTGTTTTGGGTCCAGCAAATGCAAAGAAAAGAGCCTTTGGTGCAGCAAATTTAAAAAAGATCAATTTATTCTAAACAACAGTGTAGAGGGAGATGGAAAAGTCTAATTACTGGCAGATGGTGAGAGCTATGGGAGCCAGCAGGGTGTGGCAGGAGGCCTGCTACTGTGAAGGTCAGGGATCCCTCCCTGCCCTGGGGAGGGAGTTAGGGGCGGAGGGAAGGCCCATTACCTGTCAGGGTACCACTTCCTGCAGCAGGTCCAACTCAAGAGACTGAGTCTACATACATGGCTCCCTACTAAAGGCTATCACATGGCCCCTCAACTCACCCCCTCTTTCCTTGTAGCCCCCTCACCTAGGATGTCAGAGGATATCAGGGGTAGAATCAGACCATGGCACTGTATAGGGGTAGTCCGCTCCAGCTTGGGTGATGCCAGATGGCAGGGGGCAAATTAGATCCCTCAAAATGCACTGGGCCATTCTAACATTGTGATTAAAAGGAAATGGCAAAACTAGAATTTCCAAAGAAATCATCTCCTAATGGGACAAATCTTTTAAAAAAGATTTTTTTGTTTTTGCACAGAAAAAGTGTGGTGTAGGCCAGAGGTGGGGGTGGGGGTAAGAGGATTCACCAGCAATAGAGTGGCAAACAGAGCAGGTGGATTTGTTACAGGGCAGGGAGAGGAGCACCCAGAACCCCCAAGCCTGCCCTCTCTGAATGGGTTTTGCCATTCGCCGCATTAAGACAAACATACAAAACCTTTAATGGAAAGGAACTTTAATACAAC
>JAGFMF010011381.1:13955406-13965570 GCA_019455555.1 Galemys pyrenaicus
CACAGCAGGAGAGGTCTGCCGCACCATGTGGGTCCCCCCCCTGGCCGGCAGCAGGGATCGAACTCATGCTGCAAGTGGCTGCGGTTTGCTTCATAGTGCATTGCTTAACCCACTGCGCCACCAGGGGAGGCCCCCATTTGGTTTTTAAAAAAAGAATTTGGAAATTAATAATACAATAGCTTTTTCTTAGAAGAGTTCAGGAAATGCCAAGTTCTGTCATTGGGATGGAGACATTTTGTTCCTATTGTATAGAAAGAGACAGATGAAGCTCTTAAGCAGTCTCACAGACCGGCTGTTTAAAGAATCAGAACATTTTTCAGTGTGTCTCAAGCTCAGTTGGACTTTAACCTTTATGGAGAAAAAAAAAAAAATCCTAGTGCTTCTTTCTCTCCCAAGATATAGGTTGCTTTTAACCCTCAATCCCTTGACTCTTTTCTGATACAAATGCCAAACCTCAGGTAATACAAGTCTTGCTCTGCCCAGATGAGATTTTTAAGGGAAGTCTGGAAGTCGGGAGGGTAGATTTGAGCCTGTCTTACATCTTTCAAATTTTTAATCTTGTATTTCCTGCATGTATCAGTTATGCAGAAAATCCGCGCTGCCCAGTGACAGAGGGCTTTGCGAGTGATTTTACATCCTCAGTGCTGATTTTAGATTGATCAGGGGAATGACCGCCCACACGCTTGTAAAATCCGAATGTACCAATAGAAAATTGTCTTGACCTTCCTTACTAAACCATAGAAAGTGGCTTCCAGGAGGGAAGTGTTTTTTTGTCCGTTTTGTTTTTAATTTTTCTGCACAATTACTCAGATGGATCTTCCTGTTTCTTCTCTCCCTCCCGGACTTGGGTGCTGTAATTACTATCGCAGAGACCTGGAAGGATGCCTACTCTCTGGCAAGGTCTCCTCTGCTCGGCCTCCTCTCGTTCTCTCTCTGACTCCGCCTCCTCCGCGCACCCCGTAGCCAGCAGCTAGACAGCTGGGTTCAATCAGAAACCACTTACAACTCCAGACGATTCAAAGGGGGAAACTTCGGCGTGAAGTGCAGCCGGCTACAGTGTGTGCAGCTTTCTCTCCTTCCCCGGAACCCACCGCGCGGATCCTCCTCGCCCGGACTCCCTGGTGTCTCCCGAGGTCCTATCCTGAGAGGAGGTGCCCGCCAGCCTGGTAATGGGTGTGGGCGAGGGACCTTAAGAGAGGCGAGGCGGCACCGGGGTGGTCCCAGTTCAGCTCCGCGACTGCAGCTGCGAGCGCGCACGCCACCCAGCCGTCTGCAGCCATGGCTGGGCGCTGAAACGCTGGCCGGCTCGGTGCCTCTTAGGAGAGCCTGCATCCTCGATTTTGGCCTCACCGCTGTCCTGGGTGAAAATGGCTGTCTAGACTAAAATGTACCTGAAGGGACCAAACAGTGGATCTCCAGCCTGTTAAGCCCAACTCTTAAGCTCCGAGACCTGGAGGAGGAGGAGGAGCCCAGCTCCGAAAAGTGCAGTCATGAATACTGGAGTTGCCGTGAAATATGGAAACGACTCCTCGGCAGAACTGAGTGAGGTAAGAAACAGCTGAGGTGGGGTTTTCTGGTTTCTCAGGCATTGGTTTTTTGGCAAATCCCCTCCCTCCCGATCTCCCCCAGCCTCATACTTAACCCCCTCCCCACGCTCCTAGGCTGCAGGCAATATAATTAAAGATTAATAGATTTTCTGGATCTTGTTTTAACTTGTAGTGCTACTCAAGGAAATGACCTGAACGGGCTTGATATTTTCAGTCTGAAACCAGTGGCTTAAAAAAGAAACTAGCTCTCACCACACAGCCAAGGCGTTTACTTTCTGCTTTCTGTGCCCCTGTCCCTCTGCACCTCCTTCCCCCAATTTATGTTCAACATTCCTCTATGTAGTCAGCAAAACAAATTGTGACCCCAGCCGAACACAAGCCATTGGTAACTAATTGGATGGCATTGGGGCTGGTGGTGTGACGGGAAGGAAACTCACTGGCTGTTTAAATCTACCACTTGACTTGTTGGTGTGATGCATTTGATTGAGTTCAAGCAAGGTGGTCTCTTCTCTGAGGAGGTGAATGGTCAGCCCTGGAAGGAAACACATCAAAGGTGCTTAGAACTTTATTTCCTGCCTGGGACTGGACTCCTGAGTTTCTGAGGCAAGCGTATTTGCAATTCCTGGTCCTCACTGCAACATATCATCTAGAATGTTTGAGACCAGCTTTGAAATTAAGGTTACATGAAACAATATGCAAATATATGAGATGCTCAAAGCCATCTTTTTTTGATAACTTTAAGGATGTCTCCCAGTCTCCCCCACCCCATCCAAGTCTTTGAATACTTGAGAAATGGTGATGCCAAACCTAAGGAACTGGATAATTAAAAGAGAGGAGGAAGTCTGGTTTTCCCTATCAGTACCTTCACATCACTGAGTCTTTTATGGGGGCAAAAGTTGAATAAATGCTGTGTGCTGCTTTTGTATGGCAGAAGACTAGAAAGGGGAAGAAAAGGAGACTGGTGTAAAAACAGCCAGAAGGCAGACATGATGTCAGATTACCAACGAAAAGAAAAAAATGAAAGGATGGCACCCTTAAGGTATATGTGGGAAGATTTGGGGGGAGGGAGGCTGATAAGGAAAGGAGGTAGCAAAGAGGAGTAACACCCCTCACTCGTCCCCACCCCCTCCCAGGTCTGGGACTGTGGTATCCAACAGTGAATGCACTTAGCCACTGTCTGATGCTCTAAGTGTCTTGCTGCTTTGCTGTCCCTGCTTGGGCTTGGAATAGCTTTTTGAAGTGATGACCAAATGTGGTAGAGGCATTTCCTATTCCTCAGGATTTTCCTGTGATGTGCAAGTCTTGGGAGATGCTAACAGTAGGGTCTTTTAACTTAAAAAAGAGAGGTGATGGAAGAGGCACATGGACCTAAGTAACTTTTTCCAGTTTTACCTGGAAGGAGAGATTTCAAATCTAAAATAGAGGTTCCTGGGTCCTTTACTAACACTAAGGAGAAGGCTTTGGCTTCCAAGGTCATTTAAAAATCCAGCACCAGGGGTATCTTGTAGAGTCTTTACTAGTCCTTCACATTGTTTATTTCTCTGTAGCAGCTTTAACTCTCCTCATTTGAAGTGTGCTATCAGTGACTTTTGCTTAAAAATAAATCACAGAACAAAGGTGGTTTAAAGGCTCAATAAAGAGAGTAGAGATTCGGATTGCTTTCATAGTATTGGCATGTATAATGAGTGTATTAACTGAGACCCGAGCATTGTGAAACCCAGGTGGAAGATCAGACACTCCATTCTTTGCTTCTGCTTGAGCACTGCTTAGAAAATTTACGGTCAGATGAAAGAGTTAAGTGTGCCTGGTGAACTCTGCATTAATTGGAACAATTAATATTTGAGCATTGTAAGGACATAGTTTTGTCCCTAAAGAAATAAGTTTTTACCCAAACCATATATTTTACCAGTTTTTTCCCTTACTGTCTGCTTGATCATTTTTTGCCTTCTTTCAAACCACTTCTAGATTCTTTGCTGTCCTCCCGATCCTGGTTTCCCTGAGGGTTGAGTAACTGCAGTAGACTCTAAGGGTAGTTTTTTTTTTTTTTGTACATATTTTAAATTAGGGTATGTGTAAAGAGAATGTGTAAGACAAGAGAGTTTGTGGGGTTCATTCTTATGGACCCTAAATCTCAGTTCAATTAATCAGGGGCACTAGCTGGAGCACTTACCATTTCTATCATATTCATAGGTTATTACTCATATGTTTCTATAGATCCTAATACAATTCACTTTCACTCTTCACACTGGGTCTTTGGTGTATCAAAGAGGTTCTTCTTTTGACTCTAATTTTTCTCTTATGCACTGGTTTTGCTTAAGATCTTAGGGGGCAAAATGGCTACTTTTGTTGGTGGCTCTTCTGCCTCACCTGGCAGCAAAGCTAGTAAAAAATCCTAAGAGGCCTCTGGAGCCCTGTATTTCTTATTGCTCAGGAACCTCAACAGTGTGGAGGTCACCATTAGGTCTATAAGCCTGCTGTTTCCTAAGATTTCAAGGCAGGAAAAACTCTGAAGCGTATCATAAACAAGAGGTTTCTTTTGTTGGCATTGACTTGTGAGCTTACCCCCTTCTGCAAAGGTGCTCTAGTTTCAGAATTCATTGACATTTTGCCCCCATTGACACTAACTCCAAAAACATCTGGAACAAGGACTAGTGACTTGAATCAATTTCTAGTTGGAATCTGCTGTTCATGAAAGGGGCAAGCTTGGTCAGTAGTTGAAGCATTGGCTTCTGCTTTCAGTGCTCCAGATGTGCTGAGACACAAGAGGCAGGAGCCATTTGGGTGTGGATAAAGAATTAGAAGACCTCACACTAGATATTGGGCATGAAGTATTTTGCATGTGTGCAAATTCATGGATGTGTTCCTTTTGTGTCCTTGGTTTGTGCAACAACCATTTCTGATTCTGTGATATGATTATAGGAGATTATATTATCTTTATCTGTGGCATTTCAAAAGATTTTTATTCCTCCATGAACACGAATGGTTTTTCCCAAGTCTGAACACTTTGACGAAAGCAAATTAATCCTTAATTAACAAGTAAAATGAAAAAAGTAAAATTTGAGAAGCATGGGTTGTCTATTCTTTTTTCCATGGCTATTAACTGTCCCTTTCAAAGACTCAGTGGTATCTTTCTCTTTCTAATGTGAGGTTGAAGAAGAACTTCAATATCAGCCAAACCAAAAGTAGAAAATGAAATGTGTGACTTTCACTCTCTCATTTCCATGGCCAAGAAGCTAACCGGACACACTGTCAGTAGCATTTGATTAATTTTTCCAACCTTTGTTAAAGGAGGGCTCTTATATATTCTTCCTCACCATCATTTTTTTTTTTTAATTTCAAGAGTCATCATTCATTTATTTCACAAACAGCCACCATCATGGGTTTTTGACCAGCAGTTAGTTCTTTCTGGGTAAAACTTGTGAGATGAGTATGCCATTTAGTCTTGTTCATTATCATAACACTTGACTCTTAACTAATTCATTTTTTGGGAGAAAAATGTGTTGTTAAGGTGCAGTAGTATTAACATAAAACCTGCATTTACTCATCCTCACAAAATCGCTGTCTGTTGGAGAGGTGTCTGGTAGACAGTTGCGTAATTATGCAGAAAAATTATTTCCCTCCTACATATGAGCTATGGAGACCACTCTGCCTTCTTTTTTGACATTTGCTTGTTGGGTAGCTACTAAAACCCTACATCTTCCATGATTCTGTTTAAGTGGCTCTGTATAGAAGAAATTGTTCTCGAGGTAGATCATCTAGTATAACTAACTCTGAGTGATCTCACAAATGGACTTACTCTTCATCAATTTACAAAATACCAGCGAAGGATATGTGCGATCACCTAGTTTTCCTGCGTCCCTTTATATTCATGTCTATTCCTCTGTCTTTATAGAATCACACTTCATTGCATTGAATCTTGGTCACAGACCAAAGTTTCAGAAGAGCAGTGTCCAAACCTGTCATAGAATCTGGCACATAATAGTGTGCCCCTTCTTTCCTTTCCCTTTTAAGAAATATATAATTAGAATAACTGATTTAAGTGCCTGGTCTGGCGCTTTGGGGACAGTCTGTGGCTATGTAAAAACTAACCTAAAATTTAGAGGCTTAAAGTAACTATCTTATTTATTCCTGATTTAGCAATTTTTGTAGAGCTCTGGGGAGAAGTTTGTGTCTGTGACTAACTAGAGTTAAGGGATCCACTTTCAAGGAGGCTTAATCATGATATGCTCATGGACCAGGGATCCCCTGAGTTCTCCTCTATATGGGCCTCTCTATGTGGCTGCTGGGGTTCCTTTCAGTATGGCTGCTAGGTTCAAAGAAGGAGGAGGTAGAAGATGCCAATTCTTTCAAGATATAGGCCTGAAATAGCATGGGTTTCCTTCTATGTGTCCTATTAGCCAGAAATGTCTGCCTAATTAGAGTCAAAAGGGGAAATAGAGATACCCATCTTCATAGGAGATGTGACAGTTTTTGATCATTTTTAATCTACTTCAGATTGACCACAAAATGACACAACCATGTCTAAAACCATGGTCTTAATTCCCAGTGCCTGGCATTAGTTTGTGTTGTTTTATTTTTAAGCTCTTAAGTCAGTGGTTGCTAACGCGTTCTAATTATTTCCCAGGTATTGACATACTTATGAAAAAGTATGAGGTATATTCTATTATGCCCATGTTATAGGTACAGTAATTCAGTGGTAAAGAGGTGAAAAAAAAAACAAATTAAGATCATATAAACTACAAATAGTGGATTTGAAAGTAGAACTCTGGCAGTCTTTCTCCATAAACCACCATTTATATCTGTTTGCTTTTTTAGTTTCTGTTACTAATTTCACCATTTGGTTGTATGTTCCTAGGAAAGAACATTCTATATAATAAGCTTGTTTACCTTTATTTGTATTGTGATCTCTGTGTAATACCCAGATAAATGTTTTAAATAAAAATAGAAAGGATATGATTAAAGGAATAAAATCATGCATTATCTTCAAGTGCCTGAGGAATTCTAAGCATTGAGTCCTAAAAGCAGATTTGTCACTAAGAAAAAGGGGAGGTATCAATTCTGTTCCTGTTTACTGCAAGAGAGATGGGGACCACACCCCTGACCTGCCACCCCTGCATTCATAAACTTGCTGGGATTGAGGCTGGGTATTTGAGGTGTCAGGATTAGAATAAAGTTTCCCCTGCTCTAGTACTTAGGATACTGCCAGCTCTGCAGGTGGGATCCGGACTCCAGCTCTGGTGAACTAAGTCTCTATGGGGCTGCTGAGTGCTAATGTTGGTGGAGAAAGCCACGAGCCCAAGGCAACTGGTACCCAGGGCTGCAGAGCAAGGCAACTGCTAATTTGGCCAGGTTCTGAGGAAGTATGTGTTGAACAGGGCAGTGGGGTTCTGAGTCAACCCAGTGAGCAACGGGATGGTTTGTATGACGGGAACCAGGTAGTAGTCAAGTGACTAGAAAAAAGGAGAAATGGAGTATGAAAAGACAGGTCAGGGTCCAGGAACTGAGACAGCCACATACCTGAAAACAGAGAAACTTGGTTCTGAGGAAGTGCTGTGTGTTCAACTGGGAAGTTTTAAAATTAATCCCAAGGCTTTATATGAAGGTGTACTCACACGAAGGTACCAGAACCTTAAGTGGACCTATTTAGAGTTGGGAATGTGATGATGAAATTAAGGAAATCAACTCAAGGGTGCTGTCTAACAGCTGCCTGAAGGACATTTGCCTGGTACAAGTTCCTTGGAAGACTTCCTTCAAAGTGAGACTGTCACTAGATGCTAAAACCTTCATTTATGGGCCTCCATGGTGATGCAAGAGGTTAAGCACCGCACTGAGAAGCATACACAGCCACTGCAGCATGAGTTTGATCCCTGACCAGGGAGGTGACCCACATGGCACAGCAGACCTTTCCTGCCTCTCCCACTGCTCCCCTCAGCAGTGTATTTCAGTCCATCTGCCTGTTCTGCTCCCCACTCTGTCTCTGGTGAATCCTCTCACCTCCTGCGGCTATGGCCTGTACCCCAGTTCTTGTATGCATAGTCTTAAAAAAAAACAACCTTTATTTGTGGAAAAATTAAAAAGCTTTTGGTGCACAAAGATTTCAAACTTAGTTTTTGACCCTAGGAATCGAAAATCAAGATTACCTGTTAGGGGGCCTCCCTGGTGGCGCAGTGGGTTGAGCAACACAGCCACTGCAGCATGAGTTCGATCCCTGCCGCTGGCCAGGGTGGGGAGACTCACAGGGCTCAGCAGACCTCTCCTGCCTTGTCCGCTGATCCTCTCAGCAGTGTGTTTTGGTCAGTCTGCCTGTTCTGCTCCCCACTTTGTCTCTGGTGAATCCCCTTACTGCCCTGGACTCTGGCCTGTACCCCAGCTCTTGTATGCATAAATAAATAAATCTTTTAAAAAAAATAAGATCACCTGTTAAGTAATGTCTATATTGTAGGAAAGAGATTTGTGCTGGTAAGGTTACAGAACCAAACAAGCCAAAAAGGACTCAGAAAATTAATAAATTGTGATTAGAACATGAATTTAAAATATATTTGCAATAGAATGTCATGACAGAGATAAATTATAACAATTATTTTCTTGAGCTCCCTCTCACTACCCTACCCAGACCCCTAACTTTGGTGTCTTTTACTATTAAAAGAAACAAGTAGAGAAAGTCCTTGATCACACAGATAAACAGAAGTTCAATTTATAGAGTAAATATTTACTGGGATCACAGAGCTAGCCTCTTTATCTAACATATGTCTTTCTCACTTGTTGAACAGAAGCAGCCAAAATTAGCACATAGGGAAAAGTGGACACCTTTTGGAAGGTTTTATCTTTAGGAGTGCCTGAGACTATAAAGTAGTTTAGATGCACATATATTTCAACACATTTCTTAATCTCAACAAAAAAATTAAATCTTGAGAAAAAGGTTTAGAAAAAAGCTTGAGAAGCTTAAGGGGAAATCCAGAATTTACAGCTTTTGGTTTCTACTTACTGGACAAAAAACTCTAGATTTAAATAAGAAATAAAAGTCTGAAAAATTGCTTGTAGAAAACTACTTAATGCTTTGGTTGGTGTAATATTTTAAGGTAAATCCATTGCTATGAGGTTTAACAATACTCAAAACATGATGGGACTGGGAATGGAAATAGAAGTGCATCTAAGTCAAAGGTTGTATCTTCTGATTACCTGAAGGTTTCAGGAAATCTCAGTGTTTGTGGATGTCGGTTACTAACTCCAGCTGCATTAGTGAGAAAGACTGAAGCAGTTGTCAGGGAAAGAATGTCAACATGGTAAAAGACTGTCTAGTAATTTGTAAAGCAGTAGAACCTTCCAATGGGTTCTATGGCAAAGTCAGAGTAATTGCTTGTCCCTACTTTTTTTTTTTCCCAGTTTTTTTTAAAATTTTTATTTATGCATACAAGAGCGGGAGGTGAGAGGATTCACCAGAGACAGAGTGGGGAGCAGAACAGGTAGATGGACTGAAATACACTGCTGAGGGGACAGGAGAGGTCTGCTGTGCCATGTGGGTCTCCTCCATGGCCTGGGATGGAACTTGTGCTATGAAGCAGATGCTTCACAGTGCGGTGCTCAACCTGCTGCACCACCAGGGAGGCCCCTGTCCCTACTTTCTTGAGTTAGATGGATTAGTCCATATAGCACAAAGCAGCATCTTGCAACTGCTCCTTGCTTCTGCCTCGGCCTCTCCTGGCTTCCCTCATCTACGTTCAGAACAATGTAATTAGCCATGTATAGGTCAGCTGCTCTGTAAAACCATGAAATCTTGGAAGTCAGGAATAGAGTGAAGTTCATTACTGTATTGCCAGCACCCAGTCAATATGATACAGTAAGACATTCCAAACTTCAAAGTTACTTTGGACCAAACCCCAGTTGCCATTATAGTGTGACCAATATGTAAGATATGTTGATCACTTTTATATTTTGGTTAAAGGGGCACGTTTGAGGGAGTTTTGTTTAATTGTTACTACTATAATTTACTCTCTACTCCTTGCTTATTCAGTAAATATCTACTCAGCAAACATTACCTACCTTCTACATGTCAAGTGTTCTTAAATCTCGGATAGAGAAACAAACAAAATTAATGTAGATCCTGTCCTAATGGACCCTACATTCTAAAAGGAGAGAGACAATACATATAAACATACGTATGTTCAATGGTGACATGTACTATAAAGATGAGATACATGTATGAGGAAATGTAGGAAGGAGAGATGCAGTTATAGTGGTCAAGAAGATCAGTTTTGAATTGAGAACTCAATGAAACGAGAAATGGAGCCATGGAAAGATGGGAGATGATCATTTCAGGCAGAGGCATGCACAGTGCCAAGGTGCAAAAGTCGTAACATGCTTGGTGTATGTAAGCCAGAACATGATAGGGTTGGAAATACAATGAGCAAGAGGAGAGAGGAAGAAGATGAGTTTGAAAAATATTGGCTATAGTCTTGTGGGCTGTAGAAATGAATCTTGATTTCTCTGGAGGTTTTAAACATGTCTGAATTGATTTTTAAAAATCCTTTACATGTACATGTTCATATGAAATCTGTCTATCTATCTATCTATCTATCTATCTATCTATCTATCTATCTATCTATCTATCTATCTATCT
>JAGFMF010011381.1:13965591-14034219 GCA_019455555.1 Galemys pyrenaicus
TCTGTCTGTCTGTCTGTCTGTCTGTCTGTCTGTCTGTCTGTCTGTCTGTCTGTCTGTCTGTCTATCTATCTATCTATCTATCTATCTATCTATCTATCTATACTGTGGGGCAGGGTGGAGGAAATATGTTTTCTGAAAGTCAGTTAAAGAAAGTATTTTCAGAAGAGGGTAAAATGATCTGTTAAAGCTTCACCTTTTGCTTTATTTACTCCTGTGTATATTTCCAAATTGTGTCATTTTTTCCAATCAAAAGTTATTATTATATTCCATAAAAATAAACTGATTGTTTTGGACAACTTCACAGAGTTTTTTAGTTTACTTTCCCTTAAAAAGAATGATTTAAAGAACAGTGGCGTGGACACTGGCAGAGAATGATGTAAAAACTGTCATCCCTTGATGGATGGATCTGTGTAGGTGGATGCTGCTGATATAAAATAGAGATGGGTCTGAGTTAGAAGGCTTGCTCTCTACTCTCTGCTGTCACTTAGACCAATTTCCTTTAGCTATTTAGAATCACTGACTATTTTTATGAACCTAATATCAGTTTATTGATTTATAATAAATAGAGCTTCGATAGTCTGGAATGCTGACACTTTCCTATGAAAAGCTCTTTGGCAGTCAGAGTATCAACAGAAAATTGCCTGGTAAGCATAAAGTTGAGGAAAGAAATGTTCCTATTGAATGGTGCCATTAAGCTATTCATTGATTTGAGATTTTTCTTAACCAAATCATTTTTATGACTGACAAAGAAACCGAGGCTTGAATAAAGTTCTGTAGTGGTCAAGAAGGAAACACAGAGCTCAGTTGTTATTTTTTGTTTTTTTGTTAAATCACAGTGATACTTTTACTTCTTCTGCCTCAACTTCCTGTGATCTGTATCACGGAATTTCTTTAAGTATGTGTCTTATAATATTCTGTAATTGTTTTAAAAGGAGAAAGTCTAGTTATTCAGTAAATCTTGTCTATATCTGACATTACTACAAACTATACTATTAGAATTAGAAGAATTTATTTTTAACTCCATGGTTTTGGGGTGTATGGTAGTTGTCTATTCTCTCTGGGTTTTGTGGGTAAGAGTTGGGGCCTACCAGTTATAAAAATCCAAAGAAGCAGCTGTGTTCTATTTTGGGGGAATAAGGAGATAGACTTTGGCTGGTTTGCCAACTGGTATGTGTTGATGGTACATAGTTTGGTCAACTGTCTTATTTATTTTTTTCTTTTTCTTTTTTTATTGTGGTGAAATAGACTTAACCAAATTTACCAATTTTATTTTTTTTAATTATTTAGATCTGTGGCACTAAGGTCATTCACATGGTGGGGCAAGCATCATTCCTATCTATCTCCAGCACTTTTTCATTTTCCCAACCGAAACTCTATACTAAATAAACATGAACCCTCATCTTCCCCTGTGCCCTGGCCTCGACAACCCCCACTCTACTCTCTGTTCCTCTAGCAATATGACTGGGAATAAGTAAGTGGAATGCTTTAGTACTTGTATTGTGATTGGTTTACTTCCCTTAGCAGAATGTCTTCAGCGTTCATCAGTGCTACATTTATCAGAATTTCCTTTTTAAGACTGAATGTTATTCTATTGTGTGTGAGTGTGTATGTATGTATGTATGTAGTGTGTGCGTATGCACACACACACACCACATTTTCTTTATCCCTTCATCAGTCAGTGGACACTTGAGCTGCCTGAACCTTTTGGTTATTGTGGATAATGCTGCTGTAAACATGACTGTGCAAATATTTGCTAAGACCTGCTTTCATTTCTTTGGGGCATACACTCAGAAACGGAACTGCTGGAGCCTATTATAATTCAGTATTTAATTTTCTTGAGTAAATGCCATACTGTTTTTCATAAGCAAGTATACCATTTGCATCATTCCCGATTGCTATTAATGAAGGTTCCAATTTCTCAACATCCTTACCAGTACATGTTTTTGTTTTATTTTATTTGTTTTTTAAGTCAGTCATTCTAGTAGGTATAAGGTACTATCTTGTTGTGGCTTCTATTTGCAATTCCCCTAATCATTAGTTAGATTGAGCATCTTTTCATGCGCTAATTGGCTAGGACTTTGGGAAATGTTCTTTCAAGTCCTTGATCACTTTTTTTTGTCCTTGATCACTTTTTAACCAGTTTATTTGAGGTATTCTGGTTATGTACTGTAGGAGTTCTTCATATATTCTGGATATCAATTCCCTTTCCTCTTCTCAGTGGTTGGGGCTTTGCGCAAATGCCCTCCTTGGCATTTCCAGAAGGAGTGAAGTGACAGTGAATATAAAAGAAAGTGCTGAGAGTAAACTGCTTCCCCACAGAAAACAAACAGGCACTATCTAAGCTTTGGAGGCTTCTTCCTCTAGGGTGTCCAGGAAGAAGCAATTTCCCGATCCAGTGTGGGACCAGTGTCTATTTCACAGGCAACACTCAGCAAGTCTCCTACCTGTGTACTGGGGTTAAGAATTTTGATCATGAAATTTGAAGACTTAATTTCCCTGACATGCTGTAATGTCATGGTATTTAAAGGGGAGTTTGAGGAGAAACTTTAGCAAAAGGAGCTTATGGAGATTAACCGGGAGGTCTGTGGCTGGCCTATTTAGATACCTTTCTCAGTGCTGTGAATCTAATCCTAGCTAAACTAAATTCTAATTTATTTTCATATTTGGTTGGGAGCATTTTTGATTAAGTGTTTGTGTAAGAGTAAGCATCTGGGAGTACTGTGGGAACGAAAAAGTCCAGGGGCTGCTAGGCCGCTAATATGAGTAGGGAGAAATAGGTGAGTTTAAATCTCTGAAGAGGAGGGGTTTTTACCTCCAATGTGAAGTGGGTAGATTCAAACTCAAACTTGGAATCCCCCTTTTCAGGATGCCCTGATGTAGGCAGGAAGTGGAGAGAAACCTGCTTCCTGGCATTATTGATTATAGTGATTTCTCAGATGGTTTCTCATTTTGGGCTTCTGAGCTACTTATGAAAGTGCTGTTCTGGTACAGGTAAGTACCTGATACTGAGAAAGCTTCCTTGTCACCATTTAACTCCTTAAGTTAAGATGGGAGGCCCTCCCTGATGGCACAGTGGGTTAAGCAACGCACTATGAAGCAAACTGCAGCCACTGCAGCATGAGTTCGATCCCTGCTGCCGGCCAGGGGGTTGACCCACATGGAGCCTGCAGACCTCTCCTGCTGCGCCCCGCTGCTCCCCTCAGCAGTGTGCTTCAGTCTGTCTGCCTGTTCTGATCCCCACGTTGTCTCTGGTGGATCCTCTCAACACCCTCCCCACATACCTCTGGCCTGTACCCCTGTTCTTCTATGCATAAATATATCAATCTTAAAAAAAGTCGTTATGGTACATTCTGCCACTCCCAACCCCCATCTCTTTCTGAAGGCAACCAGGAGTCTCAGACATCCACTGGGTTTGGAAAACTTTGCTTCAGTTAAACCTCATGGGAGTGTCTGAATGTGTGTTTGTAGATGTTGTCTCTTAAGAGGCGAGTTCAGTGTGGAGGTCATTTGGAAGCAGGATCTAGTCCTAGGCTGTGGGAGTAGCTTCAGAAACTGGAATTAGGTTATGTTATTGTATTAGAAATGATAAATGTGAAGGATGGCAATGTTAATATCTTGCTGAAATACTTCAAACAAAGAAATCTTGTGTAAAACTACTTGTTTTATCTTGCAAGCATTCCTCCTTTGTGCATATCAAAGGTTAAACCCATGTTTTTAAAGACATGTTGATATCAGTACAACAAAACTTTTTTTGATGTGCAATAACATTTTGATATACAGTAACATTCTGTTAGCAATTACTCTTGTCTGTTGATACTCTGATTAAAATAAAATTGTTAGTGCCCATGAAAACGGTAACCTAATGCCTCTAGCCTTATCGTGGCTTCTTTTCAAATTGAAAATGAGTATGTGGTGTCTAAGGATAAGAATGTGGAGAGTAAATCTATATATAATTGTGCCCTACATTCAGAAAGACATCTTTTTTTTTTTTTTTTTTTACAAAGATAGGAAAGTCCCTGTAGTTAAGCTTCTGTAGTCATTTGTGACAGAAATATGTTAATAGCTTTTATTGGGTGAATGATTTTAATCTGGTGGGAATGATAAAGATTTCAATTCATTTTACTAATGTAGGTTTTTAAAAATATAAGTGTTCATAGGGAGATTTCAATAAGGTCTGGGCTACTGTGTGGATTTCATTCAAAATGTGACTGCATTATTCCTCAGTGGTGGAATTACATTATCATAAGCAAGGCCTGTGAGGCTTTTGGGGCTCTCACTGCACCCCCTATTCATGTGGGCTACAGGGGAAGTTGGCACATATTCTACCACAAAATGATGAGGCTCATGCAGTGGCATAAATACAGCACAGCAGCTGGAACTGAGAAGTTATGTGACCAGTTATGTGGTGAGTTCTGCAGCTTAGGTTTTTTATTAAAAAAATTAACCTTTTCATTGCTTTTCTGCCATCAAAGATCCTAGGTAAAGTGCTTTTCCTTTCACATCCTGTTTTTAATTCACCAAGTAATTTGAGGAATAATTTTGATTGCTTTAAAAAAATCCTCTAACATATCAATGGTTAATAGGAAGAGACCAGCTAGAGAAATTTCTAGACAGCCATATGTAGACAGTGTTCAGGAGTAGTACTCAAAACTGCTAAGCCTTTGCATGCCTATTCTGTGTCATTTCACTGCTTAACACCTTTCATTTCAGGTACAATACCCTTTTTCCCCCTCTGATGACCATCTATATCTCTGGCCACTTCCTACCTTTACATTCCAACTTCCAGCCAGTTCTACTGTGTCCAGTTGAGTGCTGTATTTCTTGACCTCAAAACTTGCAATTTTCTGTACCTCTGCTGAAACATTGTCCATATCCTCAACCTTGACTTACCTATCTCCTGCTCATCTCAGAAGGCTTAGTTTAAGAATTAGTTCCCATAATAATCTTTCCTGGCATTCTCATGAGATCTAGGTTCCATGCTCTCGACCCTGTGCTCTGATACACCAGCCATTTCTGCATTATAGCACTTACTACCATGCAGATCTGAAGATTTGCTGATCTTGCCAGAGCAGCTGCTGTTTGCATTTGTATGGCGCCTAACCCTCAACATTCCCTTTGAATGAATGACCTTAATTTAAACCTATGCAATAGTACAGAGGTTCTATATTTAGGTGCATTTGTTAGTGAGGAATGGAAACTCAGGCAGATTAAGCCTCTTGCGCAAGGTCACACATCAAGTAGGTGGCATGGTGATATTCCAGAAGTCTCTGCTGTTTGCATAATACCTGCAGCCTTTTCAGAACACGTGGTTATGTCCCCCAGAAATGGCCTTGGTGATGGTGGGTAGGTTGATAGGCTTTTTTTTTTTAGACTTATTTACTTATGCATACAAGAGCTGACTGAGGCACAAGCTAGGGTCACAGGAGGCGAGAGGATTCACCAGAGACAGAGCGGGGAGCAGAACAGGTAGATCGATTGAAATACACTGCTGAGGGGAGCAGCGGACGAGTCAGGAGAGGAGTGTTGCGCCATGTGGGTCCCCTCCCTGGCGCGGTGCTGTGCCACGGATGCTTTGCAGTGGCGCTCAACCTGCTGCGCCATCAGAAGGCCCGGTTGATAGGCTTTTAAAGAGGAGAGACATCTGGACGGATGTCCAAGCTTCTGAGATGATTATGATTAATACAGATTGGCAATTTCATATAAAATCCAATTAATGAGGAATAATGAGTCTGGATTTGGGCGTGTTGAGTTTGAAATGCCTGCTGGTCAAGTGCAAATGTGCAATAGGCTGTGTGATGGAAGGTTCAGGGAGAGGTCGAGATTAGGACTATCTGGTCTTCATGGTGTTTTCCTACAATGCAGATGAGGTGATGGATGTTGTTCTAATCCACTTCACTTCTCCACAGTACATGCTTATAACTCATGTACAAGTAAGTTACAAAGTGGTACTACTCTGTGTACTCAATTGCAGGTAAAAGGACTATGGTCTGCCATTTATTATTATATACATTAGTTGACCCTTGAACATTGAGAGGTTCTGATGTAGGCACAGTCAAAAATCCATACATAACTTTTGACTCCCAAAAAACTTAACTGTAGTCCTCCCATAAGGGATTGGCTTCCAGACACTGCACTCCCCCACTGTAAGGAAAATGAGTTAAAATCAAGCTATTTTTCATTTCTACACAACAGACAGCCTATACCTTGAAATGCTGTTTTCCACCACAGATCTAACAAGCAACAGATGGGCCTTGAATTTGCAACAGTGTATTTGTTGTGTGGCTATAGCATTTAGCAGTGTGGAGGATTGGCTAAGCAGATTCTCTTTTGTCTTGGAGAACTGAGGATGCACCTACCTGGCTTGGCATGATTGCGTGATAGCTACTTACCCCAGGACAACCAAATCTGCAGATGCTCAAGTATCTGGCAATCCACCCTTGGTAGCCAAGGTTCAACCAACCTACATGTAGAACCTCAGACAGAAAAAAAAATCTACTTATAGGTGCACCTGTGCAGTTTAAACCAATTGATAGGTGGTTTAATGGTTGTGTTTAAGTTGTGGTTCTAAGTTGTGGCTCTAAATTATTTAAGAAAAATATGACTAGCTCTTAACTAGACTTACTGTGGTGATCATTTCATAATACATACAGATGTAGAATCATTAGGTAGTGTACCGGAAACTAATATAATGGTTCATATAATTTTATCTCAATTAACAAGAAAATTCTGAATAGTTTGGCCCAATACATTAACATTTGTATTTTCAGCCCTCCTTGGAAAAAGGACAGGATAAACAGTTTGGGCAAGTGGATGTGTTCATATAAGTAATGTATTTACCTGTAGAATTTGGAAAATATATGAGTAAGCAAAACATCTTGTAATTGTACTATTGGGTAGTATTTTTGGTATATTCTTTTACTTATAATAAATATTCTTTAAAGTAATATTACTTGGATTTCGTATTATAGCCTATTTTTTTCAAGTTTTCATTCATTTATTTTCTTTTTTTTTTTTTTAAAGATTTATTTATTTATGCATACAAGAGTTGGGGTACAGGCCAGAGGTGTCAGGGGTGGTGAGAGAATCCACCAGACAGAGCAGGACGCAGAACAGGCGGATTGACAGAAAAACACTGCTGAGGGGAGCAGCGGGCACAGCAGGAGAGGTCTGCTGCACCATGTGGGTCCCCTTCCTGGCCGGTAGCAGGGATTGAACTCATGCTGCAGTGGCTGCGGTTTGCTTCATAGTGTGTTGCCTAACCCACTGCGCCACCAGGGCGGGCCCTCATTTATTTTCTTTTATCTTTTTCTTTATTATAGTTTTATGGAAAGTTAAAGTTTTTATTTTTTAAATTCTTTTCCTAGAACTTAATGCAATCTCATTTCTTCTTTATTGAGGTACCATTGGTTTACAACACTACATTTGCTTTAGGGTAATAAGTTTATACCTCAGTGTGTGTTACTGTACTACATCCACCATCAAAATCTCCATAGTCCTCTACTCTAGGCCATCAGGCCCCTCTGCATGTTTCCTCCTGTTTTAGTACTTCAATTTTTTTCCATTATATTTCTAGGGTTAGTTTTAGTTTACTTTTGTCAGTTCCTTTGTTGTTTTATTTTCTATATTTTGCTCATGTAACTTAAATCAGCCAATATTTGTATGTTTCATGATTTATTTCACTTTTCACATAATCCTCCCAGTTCCCTGAAGGTTGTCACAAATGAGTTTATACTTTTTAATAGTTGAGTAGTATTCATACATATCTATATCTATATCTATCACGTCTTTCTTAAAAAAAGACTTATTTATGCGTACAAGAACTGGGGTACAGGCCAGAGTTTCAGAGGGTGAGAGGAGGCACCGGAGACAGAGTGGGGAGCAGAGCACACAGATCTACTGAAATACACTGCTGAGGGAAACAGCGTAGAGGCAGGAGAGGTCTGCTGTGCCATGTGGGTCAGCTCCCCACCAGTATCAAACTCATGCTGCAGTGGCTGTGAATTGCTTCTGAGACTTAATTCCTTGTGCCACCAGGGAGGCCCTATATCCCATCTTTTTAATCCACTTTTGTGTTAATAGGCATTTAGGTTGATTCCATAACTTGGCTATAGTAAATAGTGTGGTAATGAACATAACAGTGCATATATTCTTTTGAATTAGTGATTTTGTATCTTTTGGGTGGATACTTAGGAGTATATTTGCTGGATCACATGTAATGCCTGTTTTTAATGTTTTGAGAAAACTCCATACTGTTTTCTGAAAGGGTTAGACCAGTCTACATTCCTTTTTTTTTAATACTCTTGCTAACATTTGTAGTTTCTGGTTTTTTTTTTTTTTTTCCTTCTGTTATAGACCCTTGTCACTGGAGTGAGGTTCTGTCTCATTGTTGTTTTGATTTCCCTGATGATAAAGTAATGTTGCACACTTTTTTCTTGTGCCTTTTGGCTGCTTTTCGGTTTTCTTTGGAGACCTCTTTACCAACTCTGCCCATTTTTTGAATTGTCTTCTTTTTGTTGAATTGTATGAATTCTTTTAGATCTTGGATATTAGCTCCTTTTCAGATGTAGGATGTGTACATATTTTCTCTCATTCAGCTGATTTTTTTTATGTCAATGATAACTACATTCACTGTGCAGAAACTTTTTGGCTTGATGTAGTCCCATTTACTTTTGCTTTTTTTCTTGGTTTTAGAGTCAAATCCCCAAAGATAATCATGATATCATTATTATATAGAGTTTTACTTATGTTTTTCTTCTGTGTACTTTGTTTTCCACTCTTACATCAAAGTTTCTAATCCATTTTCAGTAATTTTTGTGTGTGGTATAAAAGAATGGTCTAGTTTTGTTTATCTGCATATGGTTCTTCTTTGTTTCCCAGCACTTCAACTTTGTTGAAGAGACTTTCCTTTCTCCATTATATATTTCTGGCTCCTTTGTAGTAAATTAACTGTACAAATAAGTGTGCCTTATAGATGGGCTTTCAATTCTATTCCATTGTTTGGTGTGCCTATTTTTATTCCAGTACTGTAGTGTTTTGATTACTATAGCTTTGTAGGATAGTTTAAAACCTGGGAACATGATACCTCAATTCCTCTTCTTTTTTTCGGTCAAGATTGCTTTGCTCTGAAGTGTCTTTGTGGTCCATAAATTTTTAATAATGTTACTCGGTTTCTTTGAAAATACCACTGAAACTTTGATGGGGATTGCATTGAATCTATAGGTCACTTTGGGTAAAGAAGACATTTTAACAATATTCTAATTGGGCCTCCCTGCTGGTGCAAGGGGTTAAGTTGCAGCACTATGAAGCTATTTACAGCCACTGCAGCAAGAGTTTGGTCCCTGGCCCAGAGGTGCCCCACATGGCATGGCAGACATTTCCTATCTCACCTGCTACTCCCCTCAGCAACGTATTTCAGTCTACCTGCCTATTCTGTTCTCCACTCTGTCTCTGGTGAATCCTCTCATGCCCTGCACCTCTGGCTGTATCCCAGTTCTTGTATGCATAAATAAATAAATCTTTGTTTTATTTTATTTTTGTTTCATATAAACTCATTTTATTTTATTTTTAAATTTATTTATTGTATTTGAAAATAAATAAATCTTTAAAATATTCTAATTGGATATTAACAGGTATCATCTTTACATTTCCTTGTATCTTCTTTTTCTTTTAACAGTGTTTTATAGTTTTCATTGAATAAATTGTTTATTTCCTTTTCTAAGTTTTATTTCTAGGTATATAATGCTTTTTGATGCTATTGTAAATGTGATTATTTTCTTTCTCCTAATTCATTATTTGAAAATAGGAATGCAACAGACATTCATGTTGATTTTGTAGGCTGCCAATTTGTTATACTAAATTACTATTTCTAAAAATTTTTTAGTGAAGTCTCTATGGATTTCTGTGTAAATTATCATGTAAGATGCAAAACTTTAAAAAAAGATGCAAAAGTAGATGTTTTTACTCCTTTTCCAATTTGGTTTTTTAAAAATATCTTTCTCTTGCCTACTTGCTCTAGTTAGAACTTTCAGTACTATGTTGAACAGTAGTGATATGAGGGTATCCTTGTCACATAACAGACCTTAGAGTAAAAACTTTGTTTCTTGCCATTGAGGATTATGCTGACGGTGGGTTTGGCATATATTGCCTTTATTATCATGAGCTATGTACTGTCTATCATTTTTGAGAATTTGTTATTGATGTACTGTTTTTTTACATCCTTATCATTGGGACAATATAGGATTTACCCCTTCAGGTGTAGTTACTGTAGTGGTCCCTGCACCAAAGCACCACAGTGGTCAACAGTGCCCTCCCCCCCCACCCCCCAAATTTTACCTCTTTCCCTTTGAAAGTCACATATACTATGTTCAGATTTTCAGGGCTGGTTTTAAAGTTTTTCTTTGAACCTTGGTTTGGATTTTCTAGATTCCACCTATAAGTGATACCATCCTATATTTATCTTTTTCCTTCTGGATTATTTTGTGTAGTATAATTGCTTCCAGCTCCACCTATCAAATAATAGCTTTATTCCTTCATTCCAAACTTGTAATTATTTTATATGTTTCTCTTGCTTAATTGCTCTAGTTAAGACTTTGAATTCTATGTTGTATAGTGGTGAGAATGGACATCCTTTTCTCATATCAGCTCTTAGTGATAAGGCTTTCAGTTTTTCACCATTGATGATGCTGGCTATGGGTTTGTCATATGTCTTTTATTATATTGTGATATGGTCCATGTATCCCCAGTTTTTCAAGGGTTTTCATAATAATTGGATGTTGAATATTATCAAATGCTTTCTCAGCATCTATTGATATGAACATGTTTTTTACCTTTTTTTGTTGTTGATGTGGTGAATTATTGTGATTGATTTCTGGATGTTGAACCATCCTTGTATCCCTGGTATAAATTCCTTTTGGTCATGTTGTGTGATACTTTTAAATTTTGCATTAATTTGCTAAGATTTTATTGAGTAGTTTTGTGTCCGTATTCATTATTAAGATTATCCTATGGTTTATTTTTTGTGCTGTCTTTGGCTTTGGTATTAGAGTGATATTGGCCTCATAAAATGTGTTTGGAAGTAGTCCCTCTCAATTTTTTGAAAGAATTTGAGAAGTATAGGTATTCATTCATTTTTGGAAGTTTAGTAGAACTTGCATGTGAAAGCATCTGGTCCTGCATTGTTTTGGGAGGTGAGTTTTGACTGCTGTTTTAATTTTCTTGCTTTTGATTGGTTTATTCAGATTTTCTCTGTCTTCCCTATTCAGCCTTAAATGATTGTATAATTCTAAGAATTTGTTTGCTTTGTCCAGGTTGTGGAATTTTTTGCATTTAAATGTTTATATGTCATTTCTTATTATCCTCTGAATTTCTTCAATGTCTGTTGTATCTTCTCCTTTTGCTTTTGAATTTGAGTTTTCACTGTCTTTTTTTTTTTTTAAAGATTTATTTATTTATGCATACAAGCACTGGGGTACAGGCCAGAGGTGTCGGGGGTGGTGGTGAGAGGATTCACCACAGAGAGCAGGGAGCAGAACAGGCAGATCAACAGAAGTACACTGCTGAGGGGAGCAGCGGGCACAGCAGGAGAGGTCTGCTGCGTCATGTGGGTCCCCTCCCTGGCAAACAGCAGGGATCGAACTCGTGCTGCAGTGGCTGCGGTTTGCTCCATAGTGCGTTGCTTAACCCACTGCGCCACCAGGGAGGCACTCACTGTCTTTTTCTTGATGAACCTAGCTAGAGGTTTGTATTTTTGTTTTGAGAATTTGCTTTTTTTAAGCAAATTGATTTCAGAATCAGCTTTTTTTAAACTTCAACATATGAATTTTATATATATTTAACAATATTCTTAATTTTTGTAATGAATGCTTTCTTCTTCAATGTGGTCTCTGTAAAGTTCCCACTGCAAGTTCACTGGTACACCATCACCATAATCCCTTGTGTTCTTCCCTCCCCTGTTTTGAACCTTCTCTCTCCTCTGCCCCTGCAGAATATCTCTGATTTATAATTGCCTGTTCATTTTTGTTTTTATTATAATTTTTTTTCCTGATCACTTATGTGGTTCTTCTACATTCTTCTTATAAGTAAAACCATCTGATATTTTTCTTTTTTCTTTCTGGCCTTTTTCACTGAGCATTATTCCTTCTAGCTCCATCATGTTTCTGTGAATGGCATGAGTTTATATTTTTGATTGCCAAATAATATTCCATTGTGTGTATATACCACATCTTCTTGCTCCAGTCATCTATTTTGGGGAATTTGGGTTGTTCCAATAGTGCTGCAATAAACATAGGGGTGCAGCTATCCTTATGAATTTTTGTGTCCTTTGGGTAGATTAATAGGAGTGGAATTGCTGGATCATATAGCTCATATAGAACTTCCATACAGCTTTCCCTAGTGGTTGGATCAACTTGCATTCCTACCAGCACTGTAGGAGAGTTCCTTTTTCTCCACATCCTCACCAACATTTGTTGTTCCTAGTTTTTTTAAATATGTACCTCTCTCACTGGTATAAGGTGATATCTCATTGTGGTTTAGATTTGCATTTCTCTGATTACAAGTGATGCTGAACATTTTTTCATATGCCTATTGACCATTTACATTTCCTCTTTGGAGAAGTGTCTTTTTATCTCTTCTGCCCAGTTTTTGACTGGATTGTTTACCTTGTTCTTGTTGAGTCCTGTCAGCTCTTTGTAGATCTTTGTGATCAGCTCCTTATCAGGTGGAGTGCAAAGATTTTCTCCCAGTCAGTAGGGTGTCTCTTTATTTTGGTTAATGTTTCTTTTGCTGTACAGATGCTTTCTAATTTGACATAGTCCAGCTGTTTATCTTTCCCTTCACTTTCTTTGCTTTGGGGGATGTGTTTTTAAAGATGTTGATGAGATGTATGTCATGTAGTGTTTTACCTATATTTTCTTCTATATATTTTATGGTTTCAGGTCTTACGTCCAACTTAATCCATTTTGAGTTAGTTTTTGTGCATGGTGTGAGGTAATAGTCCAGCTTTACTCTTTTGCCTGTAGCAGTCCAGTTTTCCCAGAAGCATCTATTGAACAAACTGTCCTTGTTCCATTGCATATTCTTTGCTCCTTTGTCAAGGATTAGCTGTCCATAACTATGTGGGTTTATTTCTGGGTTCTCTATTTGATTCTGTTGACCTGTGTGTCTTTTTTTGTTCTAGCACCATACAGTTTTAATTATTATGGCTTTGTATATAGTTTGAAGTCTGGGAGTGTGAGACCTCCATTCTTTTTTTTTTTTTTTAGTCAGGAGAGTTTTGGCTATTTGATGTTTTTTTGTGGTTCCATATGAATTTCATCAATATTTGTTTTATTTCTTTGAAAAATGTCATTGAAATTTTTATTGGAATAGCTTTGAATCTGTAAATTGCTTTTGGTAGAATGGCCATTTGATAATGCTAATTCTTCCACTCCATGAGCAGGGGATGTCTTTCCACTTCTTTCTGTCTTCTTCTATTTCTTTTCATGATGTTTTCTATTTTTTTTTTTTATATAGGTCCTTCACCTCTATTTAGGTTTATTCCCAAGTTATTGAACTTTTTTTGCTTCAGTTATAAAAGGGATGTTTTCTTGATTTCTTCTTCACATTGTTTGCATATAGGAAGGCTACTGATTTTTGTGTGTTGATTTTGTATCTTGCCACTTTACTAAACTGGTTGATTATTTTTTCTGTGAAGTTTTTGGGATTCTCTATGTATATTATCAAATCGTCTGAAAATAATGATAGTTTTACTTCTTTTGGCCCTATTTGTATTCTTATATGTCTTTCTCTTGTCTTATTGTTCTGGCTAGGACTTCCTGTTATTATTTTGAACAGCAGTGGTGAGAGTGGAGATCCTTGTCTTGTTCCAGATCTTAAGGGAAAAGTTTTCAGCTTTCCACCATTGAGGATGATATTGCCTGGGGTTTTGTCATATATGGCCTTTACTAAGTTTTGTTCCTTATATCCAAGAATTTTGAGGGCCTTCATCATAAAAGGATGGTGAACTTTGTCATATGCTTTCTCAATGTCTGTTGATATGATCCTGTTTTTTTTTTTTTTCTTTTTGTTGATGTGTTGGATAACAATTGATTTTTAGATGTCGAACCATCCTGTGCCCCTGGAATAAATCCAACTTGATCATGATGAATTATCTTTTTGATGCATTGTTAGATTCTGTTAGCTAGGATATTATTGCAGATTTTTGCATTAGTGTTTATTAGAGAAATTGGCCTGTAGTTTTCTTTTTTGTGTGTTGTCTTTGTTTGGTTTTGATATTAGTGTAATGTTGGCTTCATAAAACATATTTGGTAGTACTCCTTCCTTCTCAATTTTTTGAAAGAGTTTGTGGAGGATAGGCACTAATTTGTTTTTGAACACTTGATAGGTAGAATTCATTTGTGAAGCTGTGTGGTCCTGGGCTTTTGTTTTTGGAGAAGGTTTTGATTACTGTTTCAGTTTCACAGTTTGTAATTGGTCTATTTAGGTATTCTATTTCTTTTTCTAGCTTTGGATGATTGTAAAGTTGTAGGAATTTGTCATCTCTTCTAGATTATTGCACTTGTTTCCATATAACTGAAGAACCAGCTTTTGGTTAGAACTTTTGGATATCAATGCTGCTCTAAATTTTATTATTTCCTTCTTTCTACTGACGTTTAGGGTGTTTTATTTTTCCTTCTTTTTCTAGATTCTCAAAATGAGAATAGGTTGTGCATTTGGGTTCTTTGTTATTTCTTGTTAGGGGATTCTGTTGCTGTATACTTCCCTCTTAGTACTGCTTTTGCTGTGTCCATTGCATTATGGAAATTTGTGTTCTTATTATCATCTGTCTCAAGGTATTTATTTTTATGTCTTCTTTGATTTCCTCATTAATTCAGTGGTTGTTCAGTAATGTATTGTTCAAAATCTCCACTTATTTGAAGATTCCTTTGCTTTCTTTGTTATTTCTAGTTTAATACTTTTATGATCAGAGAAAATGCTTGATATGTTTTCAGTCATCAGTTCTTTTTTTTTTTTTTTAAGATTTATTTATTTATGCACACAAGCACTGGGGCACAGGCCAGAGGTGTAGGGGGGTGAGAGGATTCACCACAGAGAGCAGGGAGCAGAACAGGCAGATCAACAGAAGTACACTGCTGAGGGGAGCAGCGGGCACAGCAGGAGAGGTCTGCCGGGCCATGTGGGTCCCCTCCCTGGTCAGCAGCAGGGATCGAACTCATGCTGCAGTGGCTGCTGTTTGCTTCATAGTGCGTTGCTTAACCCACTGCGCCACCAGGGAGGCCCCAGTCATCAGTTCTTATTGATATTTTCTTTCTTTCTCTCTCCCTCTCTCTCTCTTTCTTTTACTGGGTTCTTCTTTTTTGGTGGACAGTAACTTATAAATGTCCATTAGACACATGTCGTCTAATATGAAGTGATTGGGTCCTTTTATTTTGTCTTATTGATCTGCCTATTGGTATGAGTGGGGTGTTGAAATTTCCTACCATATATGTATTTTCTCCAATGTATTTTTCCCTTAATCATCATATAGTGTACTTTTTTGTCTCTTGTTATCTCTTTTACCTGGAAGCCTATCTTATCTGATACAAGGATAGCTCTTCTTGCCTCCCTTTGTGTTCCATTTGTCCCATTTGTTTCCCAACTTTTACTTTTAGTCTGTTCATCCTTAGAACTTTGATGGGTTTTGTGAAGATAGCAGAAGACTGGATACTTTTTCCTAATCCGACTAGTGACTGTGATTTTGATTGGTGAGTTTAGAGTGACTGTTGATATATGAGTGATTGTTATTATTTTGTTCATAATTTTGTGGTCCTATTTATTTCCTTGTTCCATTTTTTATGTTAATTTTTCTTCTAGTTTAGACACTAAAGCTCTTTTTAATATTTCTTGGATGGGGGATCTAGTTGTTGCAACTCTTAATTTAAGAGTCTGCTTGTCTACGATAGCCATTATTGTTCCATCATAGCCACAGGAGAGGTTTGCAGGCTAGAGTATTCTTGGCTGGAAGTTTTATCTGGTAGTGTTTTGGATATGTCATTACATTCTTTTCTTGCCTATAATGTTTTCTTCTGAGTAAACGAATTTTAGTTTAATCAGGGTTCCTATAAAGGTTATCTGTTCTTCCCCCTGGTCATCTTCATGCTTTCTTTGTTTGACTCTTAGAAACTACTATATATCTTACTGTAGGTTTTATTTTACTTGGGTAGTTTGATTTTCTTTTAGCTTGTATTTGTATGTTCGTTTCTTTTTTCAAAGTCAGAAAATTTTCTTCCATTATTTCTTTAAATAATTTTTCAATTCCCTTATTTCTTTTTCCCTTCTGGGATGCCTGTGTTTCTTATATTTCCTTTTCTCTTGGAGTCATATAATTCTCAAAGTGTTTCTTTTTTTTTTTTTTAACTATGTTTCAAGTTTTCAGAGAAAGGGCTTATGAATGTACCCACCCTTGATATTACTATGTTTCTTTCATCATTCAGTTTATTATCATGAATGAGCAGATTCCTAGTTGTTGTTTTTTTTTTTTACCATGCCCATTTGCACAGTGTTATTTGCATTTCTTAATCCATTTTAATCATGAAAATGCCGTTAGTTGGTCCAGCTAACACAAGTCTACTCTCACTAGTCTTTTCTAAAAATCTTATAACATTTGGTCTCTACATACGCATATTATGTACTAAAGGGTGTCTTTATCCTGCTTTTTATGCTTAAGCATTTCCTGCTCTACAAGCTTGCAGGCACTTCAGTCACTGGGAGTGGTGCTTTTGAACACTCCTTTTTTGCCTTTTGTGATATCTAATACAATATGGGAAATCAAAGATCCAGTTGAGAAAGCTTCCGTGTGTTTGGAAGCATGAGTCGGAATACTGAATTTCTGAATCTCAACTGTACATAAGTTTACTAAAATCTCACTGTTAATCTACAGTGCTTTCCTTGCAGGCATTTTTAGAAGTTGTGAACAAGGGACAAACTTCTCATCCCTACTTAATATCCTGTAGCAGATAATGGCACTCTGCCGGAAGGAATAAAGGACATATATTCATGGCATCTGTATTGTTTGCTGGGAACTGCATTGATTCAGTAATTGGTAGTGAGTCAATTTCCTGCTCATTTCCTGCAGTTTTCCTCTTTCCACTCCAGAAGTTTGTCTAGTATCATTCAACCCCTCAGGTACTGCTCTGATAAATATAGTAGCTTATATTTCTTTTCTATTATCATGAGACTAATAGTTCTCGCTTCTCATTCCTTAATGCTCTTGATGGAAGAAAAATTTCACATTGATGAAATTATAGTAGTACACAATAGTATCTTCTCTTAACTGTTCCTTGTCCCATTTCAGTAGTTACTATTCCTGGTAGCCCCAAGCATCAACAGCTCCTTTGTTAATGTTTTACATGTTTGTGATTCTGGTGCCTGCTCACTTGATAGTCAGTGGTTTTATTAGCTTGCGATTAAAATTTCCAATGAATAAAAAAAGAATTACTGCAATTTATTGAAAAAAGAATCTCATACATTCTCAAGAAACTAATTGTATTTTATTACTGGTGTTTCAATGCTTATTCTTACTTCTAGGTTAGTTGTTGGAAAAGGGATCATATTCTAACATTGACAAGTATATCCTGGTAATTAAAAATTAACAAGAAAGAAATGCTGATACTTTGTTGTTAAAAGAGTTTCCTTACAGTGGTTATGCTAAAATGAGTGTGGTGGCTCCTGATTTTAAATTGAAAAAGGAAATTAAATTGCCTCTTTATGTTTTTTAAAAAGGATTTCTTTAAAAAAATTATTTTATTTATGCATGCAAGAGCTGGGGTATAGGCCAGAGGAGCAGGGTGTGGGAGGATTCACCAGAGACAGAGTGGGGAGCAGAACAGGCAAATCTAGTGAAATCTACACTGCAGAGGGGAACAGTGGTGTTGACAGGAGAGGTCTGCTGCACCATGTGGGTTAACCCCCTGGCCAGGGATAGAACTCACGCTGCTGCGGCTGAGTTAGCTTGATAGTTCCCCTAGCAGGGAGGCCTGCCTCTTTACTGCTTTTTATGTAGTCTGTAAGGGGTAGGATTAAGAGAGTGCCTATCAACTTGATAACATTTGTAGGCTTTTCTAAGATTAAAAAAAATTCATAATATTTATATAGATGATGAGTGATATTTAAACATTACCAGTGCTGTTATATGTGGCCATATTTTATTAAAAAGAGATGATAATACTGGCTCACACTGAAGTGCTTACTATATGTCTGACATTGAGGAACATGACACAGAGATTAAATAACTTGCTGAATGTCACAGAGTAAATGGCCTTCAATAATTAAACCCACATTTATTTCCCACCAGTGAAACTGAAAAAAATCAATAGAAAAATAAAATGTAAACTAGCTAAAACTGATGAAGATCCTATTGTGTTTAAGTAACTGTTTCAATGATCAATAATTTTTGATTATGCAAGTATTGCTACTCACCTGAACTTTTGTCAAGGTAACCAAATGTCCCCTTTTACCCAGGAATTTCAGTGCAAAAACTGAGTTTGTCTTGAACAAACTGGGTTGGTCCCTTTATTTCTCCTGTCGATTGTTTCTATGTTTCTAACTTCACAGTTGAGAATTCTTTAAAGGAAAGCTGACTGATCATAAGAAACCATCTTCTCTTATCTCTCTAAGGTAGCTCTCTTACCTATAGATTTTATGTGTCTTCCATTTAAGATTTGAGTTTGGAGACATCACTGTGCTTAGCCCTCACCTAATAATTTGTGAATATACTGTTCTGGGTAGTTGGTAGAGGAGATGACAATTAGCCATTGTTAGTGGCAGTCAAGGAAAAACAAAATATTTCTTATGCAGCCAACTCAGCAGCATTACATCCTTGTGAGTCAGTGCTTGGAAATGTAAACAAAGATCTCTTAGATAAAGATATTTCCTTTCATTATCTTAAAATAAACATATTTGATAATTTAAGGCTCTAAGTACTGCTGCAATCACTAACTTTCTTAGCTAGATTTATTAATAAAATGAAGCAAATATTTTTATCTGAGTAAATTGTTAATTTTCTTCAAGAGATGTTAATTAAATTCATATATGCTATGTTTTTATTTGTATATTTTGTTGTTGCAGAGAAATTTAAGAGTTAAAATGAAATCATTTTTATCTTTTTATCAGATCTTTTCTTAACACATGTATTGGTTAGACCCTTTAATTTGAAGAGCAAAGGCACCTTGAACTAGCAGAAAAATAACACATATTAGAGTTAGGGGCATGGCTCAGGTCACCTGTAATATGGCATGAAATTTTCATTTCTCAACTTTCCTAGCAAAGATCTTCTTACAGTATTCTGTGCTTTGTCTAGTAAGTTAAAAGTTAGAATGGACATCACATCAGAAAAAAAAAAAGCAACTTAAAACTTTTTTTTAACCACTATGTGAAATACAGGGATTCAAGGAGAGATTCTGCTAGGTGCAAACACTGATATCTTGGGAGCCTGAAATTCTTGGATTCCATATGATACCAGTCTTTGGAGACGAGACAAAGTGCTTTATTTCCTTTTTTCTTTATCTTGTATGATAGTCCTTTTTTCACAGTAATTTGAATTGCCTCCCTTCAACTCCCCAAAAGATTTTGGGCTGTATATGGTCAGGAGGGGAATGATCAAGGATTAAAGAGTAAAGAGGCTGCAAAGGAGGCACCTTGAGACCAGAGACCAGGCTCACACAAGGAGGTGGGAGTAGAAGGGATTAACAATCACTAACTCAACCGGTACCAATGCCTAGATCATAAGACCCAAGCAAATATCTCTGGAATCTATTGTAATAATCTCTGGAGGGCATGTGCTTGTAGAATCTTCTCAAGCCCCTCGCTGACAAAAGAAGACTATATCAATGCAATCTCTGCACTGGCTCAGGCAGCCATCTTACTGCCCACCTGTGACTCTGCAGGTACTTCTCACTAACACTCTCCTCTGAAGGGGAGCAGCCGTCCTGCCTGCCTCTGACTGGCACCATGCTGGGAACTTCTCTTCACTGACCTCCATCAGTGAAGGCTGCTCTCCTTAAGGCCACCTGCCTGCAACCCTCTCTCAGCAAACCTGTCCCTCTGGGGCAGCTTTTCCTGCCCAGTTGTGTCTATGCAAGGGCCCTTTGCTCTTCTGTCCATTTTCCTAATAAAGCTGCTCTTTAAAATAACTAACGTCTCTGCCTCTTGGAGAAACTTGCCTGGGAACTCGCTGTGTGCTGCTGAACAGGGAACTCTGGTGAAACCTTTCCCAGAATAAACCCAAGAACCCCACACTCCAAACCCACTGACTTCAAAAACAACATCAACACCATGGTGCATTTTGGGGTTCTATCAGTGAACAACTGAATCCTCAGTTCAGTACACAGGAAGGGGCTTTGTCCAACTGTTACAGGGCAACCCTAATATAAAATGGGTTTGCCTGACTGGGTTTTTACCCGCGCGCTTGAACGACACTTATAATGCCCCAACTGCAGGCACACACAACAAAGGTTAATAAAGGGTTTTATTTACAAGGGAAGGAGAAATAGTGTAGTGAATAACACAAGGGGAAGAGAGGGATACAGATCTGTAAATATCCTACCAGTTCCTTGGAGCTGGAACCCAATGGTGCGCTGAGAGCTGACTCCCAAGGAAAAAGGACCCCCTAAGGCCCACGTGTCTGCTTTTATATTCAGCCTGGCTGCTCAACTCCACCCTCAGGTCCCAGTGATCCGCTCTTCGATAATGACCTTATGGGATTTGTAGTCCTTGGATTTTGTAGGTCTAAAATAAAGGTCAAAGTCCATAACCTATTTATATAATCCATTCAAGAAGGTCTTTCCCCCTAACACCACGTTCTGTTGTAATTAGCTCAAGTCAGCACCCCCTCATTTGTGGCCATCCAGGCACCCATGACCTAAATGTGAACAGCCATATTTTCAATCACTGACTCTTAGAATGATTACATTCGTTACTACTTATGGTTACCTAAGAAAGAATATCGAATTTGCTAAAGAAGGACTCTATCTTTATTTTGCCTTAAGTCCTAAGCAATTTTTATAGTGCAAAAGTGATTAAAGCAGTCTGAATCTAGCTCCTTCCTGTAACTGTCCTTTTTTAGCATCCTAAAGTTTTATGTGAATGGAAGAAAATTTTGTTCAATATCCCTACTCTTCTTTCTCTTCTTCAAGCTCTTTTCCCTTCTGCAGTTATGCTTCTTACACCTTATGCTTTTATTTTCCAAAAATGTAATTGCACCTAAACAATATGTATAATTATGCTTTAGGACTGAGATCTGTGCATTCCATTTTCTGTCTCTGAACTGAATCTTGCAGTACTGAAACAGAAATAAATAGTCTATCAGTGGGGTATTCTTCCTAACCTTCTAGTAATCATCGTTATTACTATTCATTTCTTCTGATTGCTGCTCTCATAGTTTCATGAAAATTACTGAGGGTAGCTGAACGAGATAAATTAGACCCTTTCTGATTAAACAACAATAATTAAAGTAGATGATCTGGCAGTGCTAAATTCATTAATAATATCAGCCAAGACTCCTGCTTTTAGCAAGACTCCATCCTGGGTGCAGGACAATAGGTTGGGAAAGATAAAGACCTTACAGCTCTTAGTTAGCAAGTATGGTCAATGGCAATTGGTTAGAATGCCTGAATAACATTTATCAGATTTAGAAAGCTACCACAATTTAGTAATTTTTTTCACTCACCTTGTCAGTTTGTAGGGGGAAAAAAAGCACAATATTCTAAAACTATGAAGGAAGAGCATTTTTGGTGGCTTCGTGTTACAGTAGTTACATTCAACAGAGAGGAACGGAACCACATACACACTCTTTATCATTCGGATTTTTGTTGAAAAAACTTACAGCAGAGTTAACAGGCCTTTGGTTCCTGCCAGCAGGGCCTATTAGAGTGACAGGACTCTGTCTCCACCTGGAGAGAATACAGAGCCCCACACCAGGAAAGGAACTTAAGCTGCTGGTGTTCCACAGGTCTGTGGAGGCAAAGAATCATTTATCTTGTCTCCCTCCAGCTAACAGAGCTCCTCTGATTTTCATTTCTTCACCTGTGTCTTGTCTGTCAAATGCTTGTCCAGCCTGTAGACCTGCTGTTTCTAGTGTTTGCTGCCATTTTTCTTTTATTCCTTTGGTACCCTCGGCTTCTTTCCTGATTCTCAGTTTTGAGAAAAAAGGTAACACCAGTCAACACTAATATTCCTGTGCGTTTGTCCTATACTAACCCATCAGGATACACTGGGTATATCTTTCACTTCAGAAGCTAGTCTTTTTTAGCTGATGTTTTTCTCCCCCTAGCTCCAGTGTTTGGAACCATTCTATAAGCCAGTTAAAACTAGTTCCCAGGGCCTCCCTGGTGGTGCAAGGGGTTAATAAGCATGGCACTATGAAGCATCCACAGCCACTGCATCATCCCAGCCAGGGAGGGGATCCACATGGCGCAGCAGACCTCTCCTGCCTCACCTGCTGCTCCCCTCAGCAGTGTATTTCAGTCCATATGCCTGTTCTGCTCCCCAGTCTGTCTCTGGTGAATCCTCTCACTGCCCCTCCATACCTCTGGCCTGTACCCAGTTCTTGTATGCATAAATAAATAAAAATATTCTAAAAAATAAAAATAATAAACTTACAAACAAAAGATGAATGGGTAATTTTATTTTTTTAATTTTAATTTTTATTAATTATATTTATTCATTTTTTTCTTAACAATGTTTGCTTGCTTTTCTAGGTGTAGTCCCCATAAGAATTCCCACCACCAGTTCACCTGTGCACCGTCACCATAGTCCCTTGTGCTCTTCCCATCCCTGTCTTGATCCCAATCCTTCCCTTTCCTGCAGACTGTCTCTGATTTGTTAATGGGTAATTTTAAAAAATTCTCTTCCTTCGCTAAAGTTATATTAGACAGTAAATGGGTGGACTGTTATTTTCAGGAGTTTGTGGTTTTCTTTAGTGGTCAGTAAATTTAGGACACTGTGTATAACAGTGTTCTAGACCTAATGGATAGAGGGGGAGGATACAGAAGTTGTACCGCCACCTTACTGCCTGAGATGCCCTTCAACCTTACTGGAGACAGGGAAAAAAAATGTCTTGTTATATAAGTGTCAAGTGAGTCACAGACCATAAATGTGGGGGAAACATGTTCTGAAATGGCTAAGGGAAATTGATGAAGACGGTACAGCCTGAGGGACTTCCCATAAATAAGAAGAAAAAAATTTCTGGTGTTGTGTTTGATTGCAAGAGACAACTTAAGAGTGCAAGTGAGGGTCAGGGAGAGCTGAGCAGAAAAGCACGACTAGCTGAAACCTCTCATTAAGGGGAGAAGGATAGAGTTGGGCTAGATTCCTGAGGATATCTGTGTATTCTGTGCTAAGTTAGCTACTAATGTGATAGATTACTGAAGGAAAAATCATTGTATAGTTTTAGCAGAGGAGTGGTGTAGAAAAATGGTACTTTATAAAAGATAAATTTTGACCATCTTTGTGTTGGATTATTTGGAGAGAGAGACATGATAGTGAGGAAAAAGGTCAGGAATTATTTCAGTAACCCAAATTTGTAGAGAGTAGGGCTGGATTAAGATGAAAGATTTATTGAATACATGTAAGAGTGACGAGAGTGAGGCCTCCCCGGTGGCGCAGTGGGTTAAGTATCGCACTACGAACTGCAGCCACTGCAGCACAAGTTCGATCCCTGCCGCAGGCTGGGGAGGCGATCCACGTGGCACTGCAGACCTCTCCTGCCTCGCCCGCTGCTCCCCTCAGCAGTGTATTTCAGTTCTGCCCTCCACTCTGTCTCTGGTGAATCCTCTCATCCCCACACCTCTGGCCTGTACCCCAATTCTTGGATGCATAAATAGATAAATCTTTAAAAAAAAAGTGACAATACTGACTGAGAGATTGTTAAGGGAAGAAAAGGGAAGTCGAAGATGTAGCTGGACTTTTTTCCATTATCATCTATTCTAATTTTTTCATTCTTAAATAGCATATATATTAGGACTTATTTTAATAGCTTTATTGAAATAACCATATACCATCAATTTATTCATTTAAAGTACATAATTCATTGGTTTTTATCTAGCTGCAGGCCTACACGGCCATCACACAATGTAAATGTGGAATATCTATATACATCATGCCTGAAAGAAATCTCATTAACACTCACTGCCCTATTCCCTTTTTCCTAGGCAGCTCCTAATCTACTTCCATTGCTATGGGTTTGCCTTTTCTGGAAATCATACTCTAGGTGGCCCTTGTGACTGGCTTCTTTCGCTTAGCATAATCATTCAAGTCCATTCATGTTATAACCTATTTCAGTATGTAGCCGGGTTTTGTTTCTGCTGTAGAGTAGATGGGAAATGAGCATTTGACAGAATGGTTTGAAGGTTGAATGTTACATACGTGGGGAAGAAAACAATATTCTCTTTATTTCCAAATGTTATTATGAAGATCAGATAATGTGTATGAACATTTATTTAGTTGTTTTATAAAAGCTTTGAGTTTTTTGTGGCTGAAGAGAAGACAAATTTGGGGGTGATGGGATGCAATTTAGACGTCATTACATTTGGGGTGGTGTTGACACACTTGTAAATTGAAGATCCTCTTGGGAAGTCCTGGTTGAGTCCTTAAGACCTTGTGAGATTCTCTAAAGCAGATATTAAAGAAGGGGAGCAGAGGGTTGAGATGCAGAGAAGGCTTGCTGAGGAGTGTAGGAAGAAGAGCTGTTTAGAGGATGCATGAGAGTGCTAAACCTGTTCTGTTGAAATGGTTTAATAATGCAATCATCACTACGTACTCTTAATTAGCTGACTATTGGCCAAGTCTTGTCTGTGCAGGATTCTCTGACCCAATTATTGGCCCAAGCCCACATGCTAACTGGTCAATAATTTAGGCCCTTATTTAAAAAATAAAGGTAAGCAAAGTAGTAAAATTACCTGGGCCTAGTGTATTGGCTTAAGCTTTAGCCTAATTTCATAGAGTCATAGGATATTTTGTCAGTACATCATAGTTAGCTCCTTTACTGGGATATTGAAAGCCACTGCATATATAACAAGGTGTGCAAAATGCTTTTGTAAGTGTTCAGATACCTTTAAGTGTCAGGGAGTAGTGCCATCTCACCTGCCACCGTCTCTCCAAAATAAATACAAGTACTATTGGATGCAAGATAATGGGAATTTCCCAGGGATTGACGCAGGCTGCATTTGTGGAAGACCTTTGTGTTGTGTAACCCAATTTGCTAGTGATGTGATGGATTGTTGTTGGGTAAACAAGAGTCTTACTGTTGATATGGAGTCTCTAGTGTGAATTTTTCCTGTGTAGATTTTTTTTTTTCCAGGAGAGGTATTTGTGTGTGTGTGGTGGGTGATGGTGGTAGAGTGTGTGTGTGTGTGTGTGTGTGTGTGTGTGTAGAAGGGAGACCAGAAAAGGGAAGCAAATAAAAAGAAATGTCAATAGAAAGTTAAGATTGTAGTCACCTGAGCTGGAGCCAAAAAGTATAGATAATTTTCAAGTTTCCAGGAGAAGGGGTGAAGCAAAAGGGAGCCCTAAACAAAGAACACAGGTTTGTTTTTTTTTTTCCCCCTGGAGTTTGGTCTGGCGCCCTGGTTTTAATAAAAGTTGAAATCAAATGTCTAAGGCTGTGCTATGCTGTGAGAGTCCTGTCTTTGGAAGGAGACTTATTTTGTCTTTGTCTAAATTTACGTGGCTTGTATTATGTATCGCCTGTATTATGGTGGGTGAAGGTTTATCCAGACCTCACCATCCTCATTTTCTAGCAGTCCCCCACATTCTGTTTCCATTGCCCTGTGGATTCTGTAAACTTGATCCATCTCCTGGGCATTTGAAAGCAACGTATGATTCTACTCCTAGCCTAGATGTCTTTAAATAGGGAATCGCTTACTTTTTTCCCCAAAGATCAATAATATTTAGTACCAGTTTTTATTGTCAGAACGTTGCTGTCAAATGCGGAATGAAAAAACCAAATATGATGCCCGATTCAGGCAAAGTCAAGTTGTGTGGCTTGTAACATGATCAGAGTTTTCTTTTTCTCTCCTTCCCTTTACATATAAAGCTTCTTTTCTTTTGTCCTTTCTTCTTTCCGTCCCTTCAGTTACTGTGCTTTTGTCATGTTGGGTTGTGAGGTTTGTGTCTGTATCTGTGAGCAGTTGGTATGTGAGAGTCAAGCTGTTTTGTGCCACACCCTGAAAGTCTCTGGGAAATTAGGATGTTCCTGGAGACAACCATTTAGGTAATAGTGGTATTATAGCTTTTACTTTTCAGAGTAGCTTCTCTGCAATAAAATTATTACAGTCTTTTCGTCCTTTCTGAGTGATGTTACTCTGAGAAGTGAAATATCGCTGAAAGTGTGTGCAATATGGAAAATTTGGAAAAGCCATGTTTTATCAGTGCCAGTTTTGCAGCTTACTGGACAGAGGTTTGTTAACTGAATGCATAGCCCCCAGCTGTCCAAGAGAATCAGGGCCACTATTGATTAATCAGTAGTAACCCAACCATGATTTGGGTGTGATAGCCAATATCTGATCCAGAGTTAATGCACTGAAATATTTCCTTCTACATATTCCATTTCCTTGTTGTTGTTTTCACCATCCATTCCTTCTAAGGACTAAGTGACTGTCACAGTCACTTAGATTTATCTGCATCCCCGGAAGTAGTCAATTTGGAAGCTCTCTGTCCTATAACATCAGAAAATGCTACTATACAT
Source organism: Galemys pyrenaicus (assembly GCA_019455555.1). NCBI lineage: Eukaryota > Metazoa > Chordata > Mammalia > Eulipotyphla > Talpidae > Galemys > Galemys pyrenaicus. Next base: position 13,992,308 of record JAGFMF010011381.1, read on the forward strand.
CAACACTAGTTGTTAGGCCAATCCCTTTGTTTATTCTTTTCTAACTAGGAGCAGCAATGGGGACTTGTTTCTGAATGTCTCTTCTCTGTAACTAGGTGAGGATACTGGTTATTGTTCTAGACTCATTGATGGTGCTGTGAAGTAAACCAAACATCAAGAAGGTTTTATTTTTTTTTTTCTTTTTTAAGGCCATAGATTGAGTACAGGAAAATACATAAGTAAGAAAAAGAATTTCTCAAACTGAATTTTCAAATATCAGGATGACAACTTTTTGATGTCATTTTTCATATCTGCGTTAGACTTCATTTGCTTTCTATATGCACAATGAACCCTCTGCAAGGTCATGTTGGTTGAAATGTTTTAGAGCAATAGTTCTCTTTGTAATTTTTAACAAATCATAATATTCCAGAGACTTTCATGGTATGGCACAGAACTAGTATCCTACTTCTGGATATTTATCTAAATAACACAGACACACTAATTTGAAGAAATGTATGCACCCCCATGCTCATTTGCAATATTATTTACAATAGCTAAGAGTTTCATCAATCTAATTGCCCACTGATAGATGACTGGATAAAGAAGATCTGGTATCTATAGACAATGGAATATATACTTCATTATAAAAAAAGATAAAATCCTATCATTTGAAGCAACATGTCAGATAGAAATAAGTCAGACAGAAAAAGACAAAACACCACATGAGTCTACATATATGTGTACATAAATAATAAAAAGAATGAACTAAATAAAACAAAACCAAATTTTTAGAGTATAAGACCAAAATAGTGGTTATCAGAATGGAAGGGGGGAAAGCAGTTGGGTAGGTCAAGTAATAGTGGTCATTTGTATGGTAAAGAATAGAAGTGGATTTTTAGTGATGAATTTACAATAGCACGTACAGAAAATGATGTATACCTGAAGTTTATATAATGTTATAATGCAGTGGTACTTCAATTAAAAAAAACTATAAAAGGTCAATTATTGGGCCTACTTCACACCTACTGAATCATAAACTCAGGAAATAGACCCAGGAATCTTTTTCACAGGTGCTGCAGGTGATTCTAATGCACACCAAAGCCTTTTTTTTTATACTTAAGAAGCAATTATTTATTGCAGTTTTATATATATTTTACATTATTTTTCATTTTTGTACAAGTGTATATTTCTCATCCCCATGAAATTCCCATCATTAATTCACCCGTGCACCATTACCACAGTCCCTTATGCTCTTCCCACCCATTTTGTTCCTTCTCACTCCTCCTCCCCTCAGGAATATCTAAAATTTATAGTTTTCCATTGATTTTGATTTTTTATTTATTGTAATTGGTTTTTCCCTTAGTCCCTTGTTTGCTTCCTCTACATTCCTCCTATAAGTGACACCATTTGATATTTTTTCCTTTTCTTTCTGGCTTATTTCAGCATTATCCCTTCTAGCTCCATCCATGTTGCTGCAAATTGCATGAGTTTATTTTTTGATTGCTGCATAATATTCCATGGTGTATATATACCACATCTTAATCCAGTCATCTATTTTTGGGCATTTGGGTTGTTTCCATAGCTTGCCTATTGTAATGCACACAAGTTTAGTGGCAAACCTATATTTGGATCCTAGTTGAGTTACTTGAAAGCTGACTGTGGAGCAGAGGTTCCTTGATTCACTCCTGATAAGATAATTAATAATTAATTAGAGAGACTATATGCCCAGAAAGTCTGATGGCTTGGCACAACTGGAACTGCAACACCTTTTGGATATAAAATATCAGTACAGACTGTAGCATGGGGGACCTCGAGGAGGATCATGTTTCATTTAATAAATGGTAGGTAGAAAGAAGTGTCTAGAGCCTATGTTCTGTGGAAGGGGGATATAGCATAGACTGCAAGGATACTATTAGCCAGGGACCTTGGGGAGACGAGAGCTGAATGGTATGGAAGCACACTCTGTTAACTGAGGAGGTGCTAGGGTGCTTCCAAAGGCGTGGCTGCTTCCCAATAAAAGAGAACAGTCACTAGACTGCACTCTCTTGTCAATCCCTCAGGACTGGTACTGTCTTTCTGAAGGAAATTATAGCATGCAAACTGAGTCTTGGGAATTGAAGCCCAGTGAGGAAGGATAACAGTGGTACCATAAGCAGGAACCAGCCCTTCCCCACTCCCAGCAAATTGACACCAGTGGTTGGAACTCTCAAGGCCTTTCCAACACCCTGTGACTCAGCAACAGGATAAGTGTCTGCAGAAGTCAGCAAGGTCCCAAGCTAAAATCAGATTAAAAACACAGCATTATCTGCTGGAAAAGTGAAAATAGTTAAGTTCTCTAGATACTTTTGATACAGATACTTCAAAAAATAAGTGCACTGGAAGCAGCAAAATGGGCATACAAAAAAATATAACACATGTCATCTTTGACACCTCAAGGGAGTATGGCATTTTTAAAAAAGATATATTTATTGATGACCTGCACCTGGGGTGCAGGTCAGAGGTTCAGGGGCTGAGAGGATTCAGCAGAGACAGAGTGGGGAACAGAACAGGCAGATCAACTGAAACACACTGCTGAGGGGAGCAGTGGGCGAGGCAGGAGAGGTATGCTGTGCCATGTGGGCCACATTCCTGGCCAGTGGCCAGGAATCGAACTGGTGCTGCAGTGGCTGCAGTTTGCTTTATAGTGCATTGCTTAACCCATTGCGCCACCAGGGAGGCCCCAGGAATATGACATTAAATGGAAAGGATAGCTCTCCAGAATCAAACAAAAAAAAACATGGAAGATTTCGCTTACCTATCAGCTACAGAACTCAAAAGTACCACGATAAGAAAATAAAAAGAGAAAGGAAGAAAATGCAGAAAATCAAGTAAAAAAAAAAAAAAAAGGCACAACTCAAAAACCCTAAACAAANCGATAAGAAAATAAAAAGAGAAAGGAAGAAAATGCAGAAAATCAAGTAAAAAAAAAAAAAAAAGGCACAACTCAAAAACCCTAATCAAAAAGATACAACAAAATTCAGAAATACTGAAAAAATAATGAGAAATATAGTAAATGAATAGAAAATAAAAGTTGAAACTTTAAATAAGAAAAATAACAGATTCAGGATATAAAAAGCTCAATGGATGAGATTAAAAAAAATTCTGCAGAAATTTATGGACACAGAGGAGATCAAATGGAAGATAGAATCAGTCCCCTGAAGATAATAATCAACAAAGGTTTTAGGTACAAAAAGAAAGAGAAATACGAAGAAAAAAAATGAAGAAACACTTTGAGAACTATCTGGCTCCACTAGGAAAGGCAATAAGAATAATGGATATCCGAGCAGGAGAAGAGAGAGAGATGGAAGGTGGGAGCTTATTCAAAGAAATATTAGAGGAAAACTTCCAAATATGGCAAGGAATTAAGTACAAAAGTTGGTGAAGTTAAAAGACCATCCGGTTATCTAAATTTAATAAACCTATGCCAAGAAACAAATGTAATAGTAAAAATACCATGAGTAATTCTTGTGAAATTGTCAATGTTTTTAAAGAAATAGAACAGACATTACTGAAATAGATACTGGAACCACGGAACACCCCCCCGCCCCCCATAACCAACACAATCTGGGAAAAGGGAAGAACAAAGTTACCACACTCTGAGACTTCAAACTATGCAATATATCTATAGAAATTGAAGCAATGTAGTATTGAAATAAAAAAGATATACAGACCATTGGAATATAACTGAGAGTTGAGGAATAAACTCACACTTACAGTTAATGAATCAAAAGGAGCCAAGAGCATACATTGAGAAAGTCTATTCAAAATAGTTATGAGTAAACTAGACAGCAATATGCAAAATAATAAAACTAAATCACCATCACATCTCACACAAAAATTAACTCAAGCTGGATTAAAGACATGGCTAAAATACATTGAAGAAAAAAATAGGCAAAACACTCTAAAACACTGAATTCAGAAATGATTCTTGGGATTTATCTCCAATTGCAAGAGAAGCAAAAACAAATATTAACAAATGGGATCACATCAAACTGTAAAAAGCTTTTGCACAACAATGAAACTATCACTAAAACAAAAGGAATCCCTACTGAATGGAAAATATGTTTGCACATCATATATCGACACAGGATTGACATCCCAAATATATAAATAGTAACAGCTATATAATTTTTCAGAAAGGATGTATCCTTACTTAACAAACCTCTTTTTTAGTGTAAGCTCCTTATTATTTTCCCAAAACTAAATGAGGAGGCCTTAACTTGAAGAAAAACAATGTATGTGGCCAATTTAATCTTTGGACTGTCAAACGAAAAGTGAAACTTAGAATTTTAGAAAACTTGTATTCACAACCCTATGAATCAGTACATAAAGACATTTTTGCTAAGATTATGGCAATATTAATGAGTGTGATTTTTTAAATATTTTCTGAAGACGTGGGTTAATATTTGGAATATCTTTGTTGTCCCCTCACGGGGCCACAGCGTTAGAAGCAGCACATGACAGTGGAAAGACAAGTCAAAGTCCAAGTAGTTCCAGAGAAAGACCAAGAGGGCTCACATCTCTGGAGGTACAGCACCTATTTTCTGGGCCAGCCTTGCGTTTATTGGGAATCAGGTTCAGGGAAAGTGGGCAAGTAGGTGCAGGAATGTGTGTGGTGGGGGTGTGTACTGGGGATGCATAATTGTCTGGCACCAGCTTGGGGAGGAGTGAAAATGGGCCATTGCCTAGGGAGTTCCCTTGTTCCCACTGACCAAAACGTCTATCTCTGATTCCTGTTTACACTTAACTTTCTGTCAAGGTGGTCTAGCTGGTTAAGGTAATTTGGCCAAAATGGCTGCCTGCTGTTTTCAGCAGATGCTGGTTTTCCAGTATGTTCCGCATACCAAGACTTTTGTCCTGGTGAGAGGCCCCCTGCCTGACTCCAGGTTTTAGCTTGACCGGCAGGAACAAGTGATAATCAACTGGTGACAAGTTTCACAGGCATCAAATCCACAACTGAACTCAATGGTGACATAATCACCAGCAGGATGGTATTGGGTGACCCTTTGTTTAAGAGAATCAGCAAGAAAATCTAGACAAGTCTGCATTTCATATTCTTTTACTGTGTAAAATTAATAAAGTGAACTTTGTTTTAAGATATTTTTTTAGAAGTTGCATGCCCTCTTGGAAACATGGCTTAGCAGCATGGAGCAGAGAAGCCTGAGAGGGGATTTTGCATCCAGCCTCTTGCTCTAAGGATCTGAAATGAACATGAGAAAATGTAGCCTCCTTAGTTTAGGAAGCCTAGGATGTGGTATGGAAGCATCACTAATGCAGCCTTGGAATTCTGGACTCCCTCCAAAACCTGACAGACCCTCATAAATCTATCTTTGTCATAGGTAGAGTCGGCAATTTTTCTGCTTTTGCTAAGTTGGAGCTGCAGGCTAGATAAAATGTTCACATAAAAGGATGTTTGTTGAAATGGTTTTGTTTCCTCGAGAAATATAAGTTATGACTTTTCTTTTAATAAAATGGTTCCTCTACAGAAGAATCATGATCAATGAAAGAAACTATGTCACATGTAAAATGAAGATACACATCTTGAAGCTCTAAATCCCATGTGTAGCTCTGTCATGGAAATGACAATGACCAGTGGAGTCTCCCTGGCACAAGTCCTCAAATGATCAGATTATTAAGTCAATACCCACACTTATATTGCCGGTCCCCCACTTTCTCTGAGTATAGTTGGATCTTTAATACTCGTGTTAAATTCCATGTAAATGTTTTTTCTCTCTGAAGATTATTTACTTTTGTCACAGTACTGGGTTGAAGAAACTAATCCACTTGCGTTGCTGAATCAGATTTAAATTTATTTGGAACTTCCTTTTAGGAAGTACATGGTATGTGTACGTTTGGTTATTGAAATCTAAGTTAACAAGGAAGCTGTTATTTTTATTTACTTAGAGGAAAATTTCTCTTTGATTCATTTCTCCTGTGTGCTGAAATCTTTCTTTTGAATAACCCAAAATATAAGGATAATCAAAGTTTTGTTTTGAACCCTCAATTGATATTTTTTAAGTAGAGCCCATTATTGTTGTTTGACAATTTAAAGCTTGAAGCTATACCTAGCACCTTTCACTTGGGCAGCTCTGAAAGCAATCATCTCACCCCTACATGTCAGAAAATCTGCTGCGCCCTGTCTAGGAGGAACAGAATTTTTTTTTTTTTTTATTTCAAAGGTCAGTTTATTTTTTTTCTCTTTATTTATATATATTTGAGATCAATTGTAATCCCCATGTATTCCCCATCACCATCTCACCAGTGCACCATCACCTCAGTCCCTTGTGCTCTTATCTGCCCTCAACCCTCTCCCTCCCCGCTCCCCACCAAGTATCACCAATTTGTCCTTGTCTTTTTGTTTTTGTTGTGTTTTTAATTATTATTGTTGTTATTCTTTTCCTTGATCCTTATTTGGTTAGGAGGAACAGAATTTAAAGGTAGCACTGGGAATATTGTTGGTAATAACATGCAGTTGGAAATTAACCAGAAGACTGAGGTTATTACCCAAATCTGTGGTGGGGGGTGTTAATATTGGGGACTGGGTGCTCAATAATATTGACTGTGTGGATCAGGTCTTTGTTTCATCTCCTTTTATAAGTCATGTGTTGTATACCATCCTAGGCTGGGTAGATTCACTGTCAGTTCTCACAAATGAAAAGAGAATTTTGGAGCCTTGGGAGGATTTTGCAAGCCTTTAATGCTGAAATAGGGCACTGTATCCACAGGCAGGCAGAGAGACTCCAGCCCTGAGAGAGGCAAAATGGCAACTCTACTGCCTAGTCCCCGTCACCCTGCTAAGAGCTCAGAGTCACATACCCAATACATGGTTGCAAACGCAAGGCCCAGCTGTTGCTTACTAGATATCAATCAGAATGGTGGAAAACATAGCATTTCAAAGTATAGGCTCTCTGTGAAAGGCAAAATTTAGCCTGATTTACTCATTTTTCTTACAGATGGCAATATTCATTTTTCGTTTCAGCTGGAATTCATCTATTGATATAACAATGAGGCATCTAATGATAACTGAGAATGGAAATGCATTTCTTTAGCAGTGGAGTCACTTTTAGCATTCCTTTGAGGGTGGAGGAGTACTTTTCTAAGACAGAATTTATTTGACTTCAATTATTAGCAAGTATTTCATAAGAATGGGGTTTTGTGGGTTTTGAGGAAGGGGGGGTGTCTACTGTAAATCATAAAGATGTGGGTGGTTTTAAAATAAAACACTGTTTAACTTTTTTATTCCAGGAGTGTGATATAACCTACAGTTAAATAGATCACTTACAGATTTTCTAGTACAAGAATTTTAATGGATCGCAAAAGCATAATTATGTGGTCAAACAGGATAGGATAGTCTCTTAATTTACTGTCAAATTACTTTAAAAGTTCTAATTAGCATAATTAAATAGAGTAAGTGATAAGATATATCACTTTATGTACTTTTATGTGTGTTCTGTTCTTCAGTCAGTGCATTTAACAGGAACCTTGCAGTTTAAATACAGCTTCTATTTTAGGGCAGGTGTGATGCACCAAACATAATGTAGTTAGTACTCCCACAAGCTAAATTGTTTCCAGCCTTACCTGAGTCCTTTGTGTGCCTAAGTCATTCCTTCTCTTTGTCTTAGTCTACTGACTTTCAAATAGTTTGACACTCAAAGAAAGAACATTTGCACCATGGTTCACTATATACATAAACATGTTACATAAATTTTATCATATGCAATGATTGCATTTACTTCATATAATGCATTCTGATATTTTTACTGTTTTTTTTTTTAAAGATTTATTTATTCATGCATACAAGAGCTGGGGTACAGGCCAGAGTCACGGGAGGTGAGAGGATTCACCAGAGGCAGAGTGGGGAACAGAACAGGCAGATGGATTGAAATACACTGTTGAGGGGAGCAGCAAGTAAGGAAAGAGAGGTCTGCTATGCCATGTGGGTCCCCTCCCTGGCCTGGATCGAACTCATGCTGCTGTGAAGCCACTCAACTGGCTGAGCCACCAGGGAGGCCCTATTTTTACTGTTTTTAAAGATTTAATTTTTTTTTTTTTTACAGTATTGATTTTAGGAGCCCTGGCAACTAAATTGTGGGGAACAGTGACTATTTATCATAGTGGTTATTCACTATTAATTCAACTCTCCTGTCAGCACAGAGAGGGAACCATTGAGTTATTATCTTCTGAGCATGTCCCCAAACTGGTGGTCTCTGCACTAACACTATCCCTCCATCTGCCCACTCACCCTCTTTTAATGAAAGGTTTCATTTACCTACACATGCTCCATGTATTTTTGAACTCTGATCCCTCATGCCATTGTGGGCCAGAGTGACAAGAAGTGGTACTGGCAGTAGGTGTATGCTGGAAGGCCATGGACCTATAGAATGAAATTGACATGGTCATCAAAAAAATTCCCAGCTGCCACAACTGGTAATCTCCATTAAAAAAAAAAAGAATAGAAAGGCAAGAGATGAATATGTGATAACCACTTGGGGCCACCAGATATAGGACGAAAGAAATGGAACATGGTAACTCCTACCACATCTGCATCTCCTGCTGGAAACATGTGAGCTAAAATTAGTCACTTGGGAGATATCAAAGAAGGTTATGATTTCTGAGTTTGATAGCATTTTCTGAAAAATTGGCAAAAAACTGGGAATTTATAGAAATAAAGTAAAAGTTGGCATTAAACCATTGAAGGCTACAGTGACTCTGTAGACTTGAGTCTAACACACCAAATATCTGGGTCACATTGAAAGAGTAAGTGACCCGGTCTGCAGGAATCATAAAATTCAACCTGTGTGATTGCTTGTTAAACTTCTGTTTAGATATTTCAAACATGTACTTCCCCAGTGCTCAGTTTCAATAATGATAACAACTGTCTGCCAAATGTACATGTAGAGGGCCCTCCCTGGTGGCACAGTGGATTAAGCAACGCGCTATGAAGCAGACCGCAGCCACTGCAGCCCGAGTTTGATCCCTGCTGCCAGCCTGGGAGGGGACCCACGTGGTGTGGCAGACCTCTCCTGCTGTGCCTGCTGCTCCCCTCAGCAATGTGTTTCAGTTGATCCGCCTGTTCTGTTCCCTACTCTGTCTGGTGAATCCTCTTACCTCCTGAGCGTCTGGCCTGTACCCCAGTTCTTGTGTGCATAAATAAATAAAAAATCTTTAAAAAAATGTACATGTAGACAAGTGACTTGAACTCCAAGTTCTGCTATGCTATGTTGTCTTACTCTAGACCTTTGCACATGCTATTTCCTCTATCTGGAGAACTCATCCCAACTGTCCCTTTATTTCTTGGCTCCTACCCTGACCACCCTCTCCACCACTGTCCTATATGCTCACGGTACTCTCTTAATTTCTCTTTCTGACTCAGTATAATATGGTGGAATGGCTTGGTGACACTCTCTGAACCTTAACTTGCCCCTTTGGCCACATAAATGTATTCATAAGCCATTTTAAGGCAGGTATTCTCTTACTTTCTAGAATATCTAGAACACCTGGCATAGTACCTGACATGGTAGTTGTTCATTTAATAGTGATAAAATAATGAAATTAGCAGTGCTGAGATAAGGGTAGGTTTTGATTCTGTTTAAAGTGTGGTATTATATACCTGCCACTTGCATAAAAAGCGGAGAGAACCAGGAACAACTACTAAAGAGAATAATGTTGGCACAACTAAACGACATGCTGACTTCTTTGAAATTAGAACCTGCCATTTGGATTCAGTTCAACTGGGGTGTAGCAAATTCTCTAAACAACAAACACACCCAGTATAAAATATAAATTCATTCAAGGCAAATATTATTTTGATTTATCTGTGCCTTTGTTCATTGAATAATTAAGAGTTTCATCTTGATCTGCACAGTGAAATAAACTATGATTAAGCAGAAAATATTCTACGAAAGGGAGAAATTACTTTTACATCATACATCTGAAAAGGAGCTAATACCTAAGATCTATAAACCTACATCACAACAGAAAGAAAGCAAGTAACACAATCAAAAAAATGGGCAGAAGAATTAAATAGACACTTCTCTAAAGACCTACAGATAACCAGCAGTCTCATGAAAAGACAAAGGAACTGGCAAAAGTAAACCAGAACAAACCCTAGAAATATGATTGCATAATTGAGACTGCTAGAAGGTAAGGGAGGGTAGGGATGGAAACAAAGTGGGGAAGGGGTCAGTGGCATCGGGTAAAGGATTATGGGTGCTTTGATACAGGGATGATGTGGTACCATACTTCTGAGGGAGTGGGAATTTACCCTCTAAATCATACACAGTATTATAAACTGATGTTACCGCAAAAAAAAAAAAAAGTGAAATGATTGATCAGGTGCTTCTGCCATAAAGTGTATGCAAAAGTTCAATGAGCAGATAAATGATGTTAGGTGTAGCCATTATAGAAAGCAGTATGGAGACTCCTCAAAAAATTAAAAATAGAAACTCCATTTGATCCACTGCAGGGTAGGCTCTCGTGGGCCCCCAGACTTCTGCACTGCCGGCTGGTGGCCTGGAGGTGGCCCATGCTCCTCCATACAGCACTGAACCTACCACTGTAACTGCACGGATGGACCGTAAGGCAATTATATTTAGTAAAATAAGTCAGACTAAGAAAGACAAACACCATATGATTTTACTCGCATGTGATATATAGAATAAACAAATTAATTAAATAAAACAAAATAAATTCTTGGACTGTAAGACCATTTACTGGTTAATAAAAGGTAAGCAGGAAGAGCATGAGTAAATTAAGACCCAGGGAATAATGGGTAGTGAAGAATAAAATTGGACATTTAAGAGTTAACTAAATGTTGTATATACATATAGGGCATTTATGTTGCACATCTGGAACATATAAAATGTTATATAATGCAACATCACTTCAATGAAAATTAAAGTGCTCATGAAAAAAATGTTTAATGTTGAATAAAATGTTGACATGATTGAATCAGACCAAATAAGTACTCTTGAATTTTAGAATTTGCTGTTTTAAATATTACTGTTTGATTTGAATCATTCCCTTTATGATACGTATATAAGAAAATCCCATACTCTAACAATATTTTATCTGTTTGTAAACTCTGTTCGCATTTTCCTGGCATCCACATGGTATCTTGTTAAGCTAGTGTTCCAATTTTAGCCCCCCAATTATCCTATTCTTGGGGCCAAGTAAGAATTTAAATGAAAATTTCTTAGGACTCTCACACCATCCTATCCCACCTGAGGCTAAAGGTAAAAAGATTTGATCTTTGTGACATTTTTCTTTGTAGCAAAGTGTAAAGAAAGAGGATCTGTATTAGATCTTTCGCTAGTACATGACAGAAACCCAATTTAAGCTGGGTTTCATTCAACATGGGAAATGAATTCCTTGTTTCAGTGAAGAATGTGTTCTCCAACAACAAACACAAATATATAACTAGCATTTTAAAGACATGGAGGTAGTTTTCTCTTGTCATAAGAGGCCAAAATGAATGAAGTCCATCCAAAACTAGTAGACGACCACGTTTAAGTCATTTTGAACCTTTTGTTTTCCTGTCCCACCATTCTTAATATGTGACTTTTGTCATCAGTCACAATGCAGCAGGAGAAAATAGTGAAGGGGGAAAGGCAAGATTCTCTTTAACAAAACTTGGCCTTCATAGCTCACAGAAACCTTCCCCAAGGATGGGGTTGCTCATGTTTCTTTCACTCTAACTTTTTTCAAGTTGAAGAATATGTTGGAAAATGGAAGTTTCCTTTGACCAATGAACAGTGTTTTTCACATTGTTGTGTTGAATGGGCAAATCTAAGGTTTTGTTTTGTTTTTTTCCCTTGGTTGTATCTAAAGGCTAAGATACCTCTGTAAAGTAGTGTCAAATGAATGACTCATAACAATGAAGTCCTATGCTATTAACTAAGCATAGGCTACTGGAAGAGAGGCATTCTGAACAGAGTCACATTCTCTCTACATGTGGTCACTCACTTAGCATTGCGGCCCATTGGTTTGCTTCCTGTATGGGCATTCTTGTATAGCCTTATTTTTCGTGGATCTTCTATTTGCTGTTTTATCAATAGTAGAAGTAATATGTTTTCTTTCTGTCAACACTGTGGTTTACTTTTAATTATACAACATTTTTGAATGCTTTATTATGCGCTAACTGTGCTCTAGACCCACTTCACAACTGTCATTCTGAAATTTCCTCTTATTTTTGGATCAATACCACCTTTTCTTAGGTCCTTTATCTCTCTCTTTCTTAGGCATATTTAACTTTGTGTATTTTGAAAAAGTTTTCAGAATGAGTACGTCACGAGTATATTCTGAACCCATGCTCACCTGTCCTCATACTTCTTTGGTGAGTTGGCTAGGTTTGAAATTCTAAGTTCGAAATAACTTTTCCTCAGCATTTGGGATTAAATAAGAGAAATAAAATTCCTTTATTTCTTTTTAGCAGTCAGCATTACTGAGTCTTGTGTCTTCAGATGGACCTTTCTTTGGAAATTTAGGAAGTTTTCTTTCTCCTTGATATTGTACCCTTTTTTTTAAAAAAAAATTTTTTTTTATGCATATAAGGGTTGGGGTACAGACCAGAGTAGCAAGAGGTGAGAGGATTCACCAGAGACAGAGTGGGGAGCAGAACAGGCAGACTGACCGAAACACACTGCTGAAGGGAGCAGAGCGAGGCAGGAGAGGTCTGCTGAGTCATGTGGGTCCCCTCCCTGGTGTGGGGGGATTGAACTCGCCCTGCTGTGTGGCAGATTCTTCACAGTGTGGCGCTCAACCCGCTGCGCCACCAAGTAGGCCCGATATTATGACCTTTTATGTGAATTTCTTTATTCATTTATTCTGCTTGGCATCTGTGGGCTCTTCCAGGCTGAAGACTTATTTTTCAACTTCTGGAAAGCTCTTGTTTCTTGCGTCTTTCATTGCTTCTTTTTACTACTGTCTCTTGTCCTTTTTATTTTTTTTCTTTTGTAAAGTTAGTAGACTGATGTTAGACCCTCTTGAATTCATGATGAATTGAATTCATGAATTCAGATGATCTTATCAAATTTTCTGTCTTCACTTTTCCCCTACCCAGTTTTCTGGAAGTTTCATCACCTTCTATTTCAGCCCTTCAATTGAATTTTAACACCAGAAATCCAATTTTAATTTCAGCATGTGCTTTCCTTTTGATAATGAGGCTTTTATTTTATGTATTTTCTAATGCTCTTGACTAAACCCAGTTTTTATCTCCCATAAAATGTTCTTCTGTTTCATGAATTGCTCTCTTTCTTTCTTTGGGATTAACACTGTTTCAAACTTCTCCTTCTCTTTTGCTCATTTCCTCAGATCTGGAGCGCTTTGGTTACCTGCCCATGTCCATATCCATGAAGAACTTGCTCACTGTCACTGAGAGCTGACTTAATTTCCCTCATATGAGCAGCTCTCACCCAAATGACCTTGTCTTTCATCGGGAGGGTGGTAGTGAGTTCTGAAATCAAGAGTGCAGTGTCAGAAGAGCATATTTTAGTCTAGGGTGTGTAAGGGTAGAGCAAGAAGGACAAGTTGAGTTCCCTCAGTGCTAAGGAGGAAGTTCAAGGAAGGGTGCAGGTACCTCTGGCAAACCTCACACTCCCATGAGAGAGCTGACTACAGCGCTGGGCAGAGCCTGCCACTGCCCTTGTAGCTTCAGGGATGGGCTCAGCTGTGCCATCATCTCAGTAGTTCTCGGACAGACATGCTTTTCAGTTTCGACGCTCTAATCTCAGTTCCTGCCAAATTCCGCCTCCACCCTTCTTTCACCTCTATGCATTGCAAGCTCTGCTGTGGTTTATTTTTCAGTACGCTCTTATCTCACATATAAAAATCTTTATTGATGTGTCCAGTAAGTAGAATAGGAAGGTCTTACCTCTTAATCTGGCAGCCTTGGGGTGTTACAATTATTTAAATTATTTTTGAGAATATAATACATGGTGAGAAAAGTAAAACAACAAAAGGAGATGCAGAGGAAAATAAGCTTTCTTCAAACCTAGGCTCCTGGTTCTCCATGTCCTCCTCCCAGAGCCAACTACTATTAGCAGTGTCCTACATACTTGAAAAAATTTATTCTGCCCACATTTGAAAAAAATCACTTTGGTCATTTTGTGTAGATTGGAGTAGAGTCCATGCGTGAGGTAGGAAAGAGAAACTAGAGCCTGGGGGTGTTGCTGTGACTAGCTCTAGGCAACAGGATGGGACATAATGGCATGGCACTGAGTGTTGGGTGCTGGTGTGCAGTCATTCCAGAGGGAAAGTAAGAGAATCTTGCCAGTGGTATGTGCTGAAACAATGTTAGCTGGGGGAGAGGGGAGGATAGATTTGAGGTAATAAAAGAGCATCCTCTCAGTTAATTTTGTAGTGGAAAAGGATGGGGTCTTATTTATATTAACCCAGTGACTTTACAGAGAATCAGAATGCTCTGATTATCTCGAGTTCATGAGCCCTTAATAATTTGTTGTCTCGTTCATGTTCCTCTTCCTTTCCATATATCCTCAGGCCTTTGGAGGATTTCGGGGACTAGCATTATTCTAAAGGAATTGTAATAGGAGTCATGCATCTGAACGTGCATTGTCCTCTGTATTTGTTTGGACATAAACAGTGTTTTATTTTCTTTGTTTTCAATTTAAGTTAACTTCTCTCAAATTTGATTTTATGACTTAACAAATCTGAAGAGAGGACAATGCACATTCAGATGTGTCAGCAGCAAGAGAGGACAATGCACGTTCAGATGTGTCGGCAGCGTGCTGCCTCTGGAGACAGATAATAGCCTCTCCACTGGGCACAACCCCTGCCACCCAGTGCATATCTGCATGTGAAATTGCCCCTGCCCTCTTGACTCATCTAGTTATCTGCCAAGCCCTGCAGGCCTACCTTAGTTACCCTGTCTATAGAAGTCCCTCTGCAAAAGAAGCCAAACTACCAGAAAAGCTATCACTATCTTCAAGTTTCTCTCTCTCTCTCTGTATTACCTTTCTCCCTCACCAACCTCTGCCTCCCCACAAAGCACAAATAGGATTATATGGAAAGTTTAATTCTAAATATTGAGGTCTAACCTAGACATAACCAACTTTTTGTTTACAAAGAAAAAACAGGAAGACTGATAGAAAGTTATGAAAGAGAGAGAAATGACTTTTGGCTTGCCAGAATGATGGAACATATACAGAACAGCACAGCCAGCTTTCACAAAAGGCAGCAAGGTGAAAAACCTGAATTCTCTTTCTGAGGATCATAAGTAAGAGTGTGGATAATTACTTTCCTCTGAGCAATAGCAATTGTTAACATGCAGGAGGATGGATCTGAATGACACAGTTTTGACTATATTGTTGAAGCAGCACCGTAAGAGACCCTTCTGGATACAATCTCTGCCTGTGAAGTCAGTAAAGAAAAGGTATCAGCCTTTCATGCAGCAGAATAGCTGGAAGGAATGTTGCCAAGTTAAGAGAGTTTATTAGCGCAAAGTGCCTTAAATGTCCCTACTTTGGGGGCCATGTTTTTCAAAGACTGTGCTAGGGTGTGTAGGTCAACCTTGGACTAACCCCAAGAATTCCAGTTCTCAGAACATAGGAAGTGGAGGGAGTAGGATTACACATGCTTGGAACCCAGCCCGTTAGAAAAAGCTGCATACATTTCCCGGTGTTGGCAATCTTTGTCTTCGGTTTTGAGTCACTTAATATTTGATCTGAATTCCCCACAAAGCTTACATAAACAGTTCCATGCACTTCTCAGGAAGTGTGTGACATAACTTTGTGATTGATGTTACAATTCCAATAGCAACAGCACACGATCACATGTGTTCTGATAATTTAAGCAACTTTTATTACTTTGTAAAGGTCTGTGTCTCAGCATGTAAAAGAACAGATGTAAGAGAAACCGTCCCAACAGGATGAATTGGGATGATGACTAAGAAACATGGGTTCTAATCCCAGTTCTTTCTCTATCTTGCTGTGTGTATGACCTTGGAGAAAACTTCCTTTTCACTTCCTTTTCCTTTTGTGTAATTGAAGAGGTCAAACATATGACCTTCCAGGCGTATGACCTCCCACTTCTGATATTTAAGCAGTCATTTATTCTCATTTTTTTCAGAGCTGACTAGTCCTAGGGCAGATGCCTGGTGGGTTATGTTGGCACTGGTTGGGCACGCACTGATCATATTTAACTCTTGTATGCATTGTGGCTGGAGACTCGAGAAGGCAGGCTTTATGGGGAAAATGTCTTCTCTGGGGTTGGGGTTTCAGAATTCCAGGGATATTTTCTTCTTTTCAGAAATAGTAGTGGTTCCTGAATTTCTATAATATTTTTTCCTCTAGTTTTTCTCTTTTTCCTTCCTGAAGACTGTTTTGAAGTCAGAAGAGGCTAATGACTTAGCAAGTCTTAGATTCACAGAATTTGTTTAGCAGATTTAAAAACCAAGAAATCAAGGGGTAGTGGTCTCTCTTGTGGCGCAAGGGGTTGATTGCTGCACTATGAAGAATCCGAAGTCACTGAAACACGAATTTGATCCCTGGCCAGGAAGGGGACCCACATGGTGCATCAGACCTCTCTTGCCTCACACACTGTTCCCCTCAGCAGTGTAGTTCAGTCCATCTGCCTGTTCTGCTCCCAACTCTGTTTCTGGTGAATCATCTTACCCCCCCAAACCTCTGACCTGTAACCCCAGTTCTTATTTGCAGAAATAAACCTTAAAAAAAAAGGAAATCGAGGGGTAGAGGCACATACTCTGAGGCTGTCTTCATCTATCTAGTAGGCTTGTCCAACCGGCCTACTTGCGGTTACAGCTTAATTCCATTAGGAAACCAAGCAGCACTCAGAGAGGAGGAGGGACTTTTTTAAGGCTTTGTTTCGACATAATGTTAGACATTTTCCATTTCAGGGGGCAGGTCTGAAGGTCACGTGAGTTCTGCTACTCTTTGTGGCTTTGCCCTGAAACCAGTGATGGCAGGTGTATTGTACACGTTCTGATTGCACAGACACAGAGATGCCAGGCCTACCTGAGCACCTTATAAGATGAAACAGGAACTAGGGAGGGAAGATGCAAAGACAGGAAACGCCTAACTCAACAGCAGCCAGGCAGAGGCTGTAAAGAATAGGACTGGGGAAGGGTTTTCATCATTAAAAGGAGATCTTGTCATCACAGAAACCTATGAAAGAAAAGAATGAGCAAGTTTATAGTGTGGACAGAGGGGAGACAGGACCTTGAGGAATCGTTGTTCTTATCCCCTGTGAAGTAAAAATTCTACTGTCCTCGCACAGTCCTCGTCTCTCTGCTGACCTCCTGATCTTCCTGCGCCTTATTTGGTGCTAAGTGGATCTTTGTGTTGTGGGAATTGGCATTTGGAAGAGAACCATTTCTGTAGATTAAACAATAAGGCTTCAGCTCATCCTCTATCAGTCACCATTCCTTCTTCAAATTCAGAGTGTGATGTTTCAGAGGGCATTCAACGAGACTAATTAGGGCAAGTGCACCAAGGACTAGAGATATAGTTTTGTCCTGGCATAGAGAACTTTTATTATCAGAAACTCCTTGTTTCTCTGGTATAGGGAGGTAGCAATAGCTTTATTATTCGGAACTTTTCTGGGTGAATATATGGGACCAAGATTTATATCACCTAAATCCCTTTTAGCAGTTAGAAGATCACCAGGGTTTCAATGCCAAGGAGACTCAGAAAACAGTGAGGTAATTTCTACACTGTCCTTATACATCTATATCACTTGTAAAATTTGTTTTTCTGTTTAGCCGGGCAGTGAGCTAGGGGTAACACTTGGAAACCTCTGTGTGGCTCTTGTTCAGATTCATATTCTTCCCTGTGACGGTAATCCTACAAAAGCAAGGAGAGGCTAGCTAAGGGTACACATATTCTCTTTGGTTCCTGGCTTAATTGTAAATAAAGTGAAGCCCCTTGTTGAGAGGTATAAAAGCAAAGGAAGAGCCAATTGTGGGTCCTGAGATAGGTAGCCTTGGGATGAAGTGTGAAGTCAGCTGCAGGGGCTGGGGCTGGGTTTGCTGTGCACTTACCTGCACCAAGCCTTGGACACTTAGCTTCCTGTAGGGTACTAATGAGCAGAACTTTTGCCTAAGGAGAGAGAACTTTCTTCAGAATTGGTGCATCATTAATAAACAAAAGGAAAGAATATGCAGAGAGGAGAATTATTGGATATTCTATACAGGAAATGTATGATGTAGTATCAGGGATGGAGGAATACAAACATTTTATTCCTTGGAATAAAAAGCAGATGTAATATCAACGAGATTCAGATACTTTAAAACATGGTTAGAATTGGGTTTGCATCCACATTGGAGTGCTATTCATCAGTGCAGCATTTGGTAATGGCATCCTGTACTGATGGGAGGCTTTTCAATCACTTAGAGACTGTTTTTTTAGCTCAGAGCGGTGTTTTTTTTTCTTTCTTTTTTTAGCCCATTGGATAGCCTCCTGGATTTTTCAATTTCTTTTGAGTTTTGCTCACGTCTACACTCTCGACTTGCCACATTGTGTTTTGCTTTTTTTAAAAAAAGAGATTTTATTTATTTATGCATACAAAAGCTGGGGTACAGGCCAGAAGTATGGGGGATGAGAGGATTCACCAGAGACAGAGCAGGGAGCAGAACAGGCAGATCGATTGAAATACACTACTGAGGGGAG
Source organism: Galemys pyrenaicus (assembly GCA_019455555.1). Lineage (NCBI taxonomy): Eukaryota > Metazoa > Chordata > Mammalia > Eulipotyphla > Talpidae > Galemys > Galemys pyrenaicus. The sequence continues at coordinate 14,010,967 of JAGFMF010011381.1, forward strand.
CAGTGGGTGAGACAGGAGAGGTCTGCTGCACCATGTTGGTCCCCTCTCTGGCCAGGGATTGAACTCGCGTTGCAGTGGCTGCAGAAGCCCCACAGTGCAGCACTCAACCCCTTGCACCACCAGGGAGACCCGCCATGTTGTTGTTGATGGAGTTACAAAGCAGATGGTAGCCGCCTTTGAAAGAAGAGAGTGTAAATTGTATCGTCCAAAACCAAATATACCTTGGGAATGAATGCTTCATGAAATTCATTCCACATAAAGGAGAGAAGGAACTGTCATCTACTTGTAACTTTAATTTGTTCCCTTTCAGGAAGTGCTTTCATCATGGGCTTTCAGAGGTCAGAAAATATTTGCCAGACCCAACTTTGATTATAAACATGCCCCTCTGAAAATTTGTCCTTGCAATATGGAACCATGTGTACACAGAATTTTGTCAAGCATATTTCAAAGTAATGTGTGCTTTAGCATATTCGCCTTCATAGAGTGTCATCATCTTGCTAGTGACACTCCTGGGCAGAAATTGAAACTATAAATTTAAGTCTTTTAATTATAACCTTACCGGACAGAAGTTAGTTGAGCTCCACACAGTATGTAATTAACCATATCCCATTTAAATTATTAAATTCAGACTATGGATAAGTTATTGTCCGAGGGTCTTCCTTGTGGCTTAGGATATTTGAGTAATCAGATATTTAAAGTGAAAATTTTGACTTCAAAAGAATACTTATGTCATGTTACTTGAATGAAAAAAGTTTAAAAGACTTCAGAGACATCTTTCAACACAGTCCCAGAATCTCAAACTATTACAAGTGAGAATGTTACATATCAGTGAAAATTAACCATATCTGACAGTGGGAAGATAACACGTAGAAGAGCTGCTCTTGCCCAACGCTATTCCATAGTAGGCAGCGCAAGAATTTAGGGATAAGGCTCTTATTTAGGGATAAGTGCAATGAGGATTCATGTGGCCTGGTTGTGTATAATCCTGTTGCTTAGGAACTTGTGCTCATGAGCAAGTTCCTGAACTTCGAGGTGTCTCAGTTTCTGCATTTTAAAAACATGGAACTAATAGCTTGCAGGTCTGTTACCGGGTGGAATGCCCAAACACAGGCAAAATGCACGGCACACATTTTGCATGTGGCAGCAGAGAGCCTGTCCTGTTCAAGCTCAAATAGAGCTTTCTATTACTTCTCAGAGCCTTTCGAAATTTGCTGATTTGCCTACAAATCATCAATACAAATTATTTATATTCCCATTGGGCCATTTTACTGCTTACTATCAGCCTTCTTACGTTTTCTTCTGATACCCATGATCGATATCGCCTGTCCTAGTATGTTTCTTTCTTCATTTTCTTAGGCATTTACTACTACTGACTACTGAGATCCTTCCTGCCTTTCACTATGCACTGTCTTCATTCTTAGCCTCCTCTTGAGGCTAACTATTGTGCGTCTCCTTCCCTAAAATCCTGCTCTCTAACAATGGAGTACACTACATGGCTTTGTCTAAGGACTAAAGCTAAGGCCTCCTGGACTTCTCAGTTGATTCATTCACCCTCAGGGTTTGACTGTTATTCCTGTGTGATTCCCAACACTATGCTTCCTGGTGTCTTCCCATTGCTTTGGTTCAGCATCTGATCTCTAGCTGTTTACTGTCTTCTTAAGGGTATGAAGGGTACCATATCCCACCCAACTGCCACCTGTCACAAGTTCTTTTTTTTAAAGATTTATTTACGCATACATGAACTGGGGTACAAGCCAGAGGTGCAGGGGGTGAGAGGATTCACCAGAGATAGAGCAGGGAACAGAACAGGCAGATCAACTGAAATACAGTGCTGAGGGGAGCAGCAGGGCAAGACTGGAGAGGTCTGCTGTACCATGTGAGTCACCTCCCTAGCTGGGGATTGAACTCATGCTGCAGTGGCTGCGGATGCTTCATAGCATGGTGCTTAACCCCTTGCGCCACCAGGGAGGACCCCTGTCACATGTTCTTGACAACCCTTTCTCTGGTCATGGAGACACCATCCTCCCATATTGACACCTGAGATTTTCTTTGATTCCTGCATCTTTCTTTCCTGCCATATATGTCTAGTCTGTGGGCAAATCCCACTGACCTTTCTTTTGCAACATAATTCTTACCTCGTCCTTCCTTCCTTTGTTACCATCCTCCTCATCACACACCTGAACTAATGTTTTTCTTGCACATTTCTCAGAGTCCAGGCTTTCTTCAGTCCACCTTGGACTGCATTTCTAGAACTGTTCATAAAATACTATCTCGTATGTATCACTTTAATTTTATAAAAATTCTCTCTGTAGCAGCATAAATCTTTACTGGCTGTCTGCTAAATTAAGTCCAAATTCCTTAGTTTGGTATTGAGGCTTGCTATGGTGTTTCTAGTTCTTTCTCATGCCTTTTCATATGGTTTTTGGCTGCCTTCACACTATGAGGAGTCATTCTGGTGTCTTTCCTTGTGTGCTGGAGAAAGGGACTCATTTACTGTGAGATGGGACCCATCTCACTCCCCACTTAGAATTTTGCTTTTTGCTCTCATCTATCTTCTCCTTCTCTATCAAATGCCCTACCCTGTCACAAAGTCTCCTTCAGTTGTCTTTTCCCGTGCAAAGATTCCCTCTTCTGTGTCCCTGTAGGAATTTTTTCTAACTATATTGTAACCCGTGTTTTCTTGTGTAAGCCCTGTCATCTCCAGTAGTTATAAACTGCTCCAGGAAAGGGATTGTATCTGAAGATTAATCCAGTACTGGGCCTCCCTGGTGGTGCAGCAGGTTGAGCACCGCACTGTGAAGCATCCGTGGCACAGCAGCGCCAGTTGGATCCCCCCGCCAGGGAGGACACCCACATGGCGCAGCAGACCTCTCCTGCCTCGCTTGCTGCTCCCCTTGGCAGTGTATTTCAGTGGATCTGCCTGTTCTGCTTCCCACTCTGTCTCTGGTGAATCCTCTCACTTCCCTTGCCTCTGGCCTGTACCCCAGCTCTTGTATTCATAAATAAATAAGTCTTTTAAAAAAAAGACTTATCCAGTGGTAACCCCTTCCTTTCTATTAAACCACTTCAGATAGAAAGAATGGGGTCTATAATGGACAAAACAGTAGAACCCAGTGACGAGAACTGAGTTAGAATCTCACTTCTGTCTCTGAGTCACAGAAAACCTGGCCTCATCACGCTGGGTCTCAAGATTTTGCATTCTTAAATATGAATGAGTAAAAGCCATTTTTTAGGTCCTCAAACCAATATTATGCAAATGACTCCAAAAATTGGATCTGGAAATAGTATCTGCATTGAGTTTCCCCTCCCTGTTATGAATAAGCCCAGGAGTAGAGTGGTTTAATGAAGCAATATGTAATTTAATAAAACAATAGAGTTCACATGATAAGAGTATGATTTTCTTTAACTACAATCGCAGAAAGGGATGAGACAACTTTCAAAAAACAAATGAAACAAACTAGACAACTAGAGACAAAGACAGTATCTCCTCTTAGGATTCATTTACTTGGCTCCCAGCCTTGTTTGTGTGCTAAATGGGATTAGTTGCTTCTTCTTTTCACTCCTCTGAATTCCTGGTTGAATAGAGCAGTCATTTGGCTTTCCTGTTCTCCAAGAAATTAGATCTACTCCACCCCTCAGTCTGGAGATATAATCTGAATTCCTTTCTGTACCACAAGTGCCCTCTTTCTACTAGGATAAGCTTCCTCCTTATTATTCCTCTTTCACTAAATCAAGATGAGACTACTTTTCATGAGAAATTGCTTTTGAAATAATAAGTTGACTTCCCATTTATTAATTTTAAATTGTTCAATGGTAGAGATTGCATTATACTAAATACTGGAAACATTTTAACTGTCTTTGGAACACTGGAACTTCAGGAATTGTTAGGTAGAACCTTTTCTTACTATTGTTTATCAAAATCTGTTCTAATAAACCATCTGTAATTGAATCCAAATGTCTTTTTTCTACTAAGAATTTTTTTCTTTTTTGGATCCCCCATCTTCCCCTTAACATCAAAAAGTTGCTCTAATATCTCTTTCAAATATCTCTGAAGAGACACCCTTCTCCTTGGCCCTAGTGTCATTGTGAAGCCCAGACTTAGAGACCTTTCATCTCATTAGATGGGGTTACACTGTTGCCCCTTACTCGTGGTGACTGTTTTCCTTTCAGAGTGACAGTTGCTGTCATTGGATGGGTTTTATTTTTTTTTTTAAGATTTATTTATTTATGCATACAAGAACTGGGGTACAGGCATGGGGGGGAGTGAGAGGATTCACCAGAGACAGAGCAGGGAGCAGAATAGGCAGATCTACTGAAATACACTGCTGAGGGGAGCAGCAGGTGAGGCAGGAGAGGTCTGCTTCGCCATGTGGGCCACCCCCCTGACTGGGGGCAGGGATTGAACTCGTGCTGCAGTGGCAGTTTGCTTCATAGTGTGTTGCTTAACCCACTGCGCCACCAGGGAGGCCCCATTGAATGGGATTTATTTATTTTTTCATTCATTCATTCACACAAGACTGGGGTACAGGCAGGAGGGATGGGGGGTAAGAGGAGTCACCAGAGACAGAGTGGAGAACAGATCAGGCAGATTGACTGAAGTATACTGCTGAGGGGAGCAGTGGGCAAGGCAGGAGAAGTCTGCTGTGCCATGTGGGTCACCTCCCTGGTCAGGGATTGAACTCATGCTGCAGTGGCTGTGGATGCTTCATAGTGCTGTGCTTAACCCCTTGCGCCACCAGGGAGGTCCCATTGAATGGGGTTTAAATGATCTCAGTTGGTGTTCTCTATGGCTGGGATCTCTGTGGATTTAACATCTTTTAAGAGGAGGGATGAAAATAAAAGTATGAGGCTTTGACACGGTACTGAGACCTAAAAGCTGTACTTCCCCCTCTGAAGGGTACAGGATTGCACAGCTTCAGCATTAATCACTAGGAGTCTTATTGTTTACTCCCAATTCCAAACCCACTGTTGACCTGGTGGTACACTTGTTGGACTATGTCCTTGGTTACTCCAAAGATATTGTAACAAAGATTAAATTAGCCCCTCCCTTTGACTAAGAGGATTGTTGATGGCTTCAGCACATTTAATTAAATTAACTTAAGTTGTTCACTAGGGTGAAAATAAAGATAACTTGGAGAACACCACAAAGAGGATATAAGATTTTCTTTGGTTTACTCCTTAAGGGTTTTTAGCTTGCACTTCCATGGACAAAAAGTATATTTATGTACTTTCCAGAAGCAAGAGCTGCCCAGATGATTTAATCTAACAAACAGGAACAGGAGTAATTATATTTAAACTCACATTGATTAATCAATACTAATTTTTCCATACTTGTATTTCTGGTTGAACAGCAATAAGAAACTCAGATATTTTATCTCACAAGTTTATTGTCGCAGTGGATCTAGATTTCATATTTGAGGAGTGTTGTAAGAATAAATAGAGGTGTGGGGGGATAGCAGTAAATTGAAACATTGCTTTCCTAATTATTTTAGGAAGCACCTCCCTTCTTTAGCTATATTAATTACAAGTCTTTAAGTGTGGACCTCAGTAAGCTGTGTTAGTGAAATCACTTCCCCAGTGGGAGAGTCGTATGAATTTGTACTCATTTTCTTTCTTTCCTTTTGACATTTCATCTTTCAGACTATACAATTCTTAGTCAGGGGAGATACTCCTAGTAGCCAAATGCATTTAGAAATATTATTTAAGACTCTTTTCCTATTTTAAAAGCTGATACATCCAATGTTTCATAATGTATAGGCTTAAACGGCAGTGTAGATAATAAACCTCTTCTCCAATTCCAGAGATTATATCAAGTATAATGGGGTTTAGAGTAGTTCCTCCATTTACTCAAAGTACTAGAAGATAAGGATACATTATTTGTTCCTATAGGCTTTTCTATTTAAGTGCACTTGTAGATTTCTTAAGTGTGAGTATATATGAGTGTGTGTGTGTGTGTGTATAAATCATGAGAATATAGATTATGTGCTCTTAAAAAGCATATCAGTAACTGAGACCAACAATTATAGTCACATTACATACACTGTTTGGAGGTGACACAGGTATGTTCCCATTTAGAAACTGATCTACTAGATAAGTTAGATCTTTCAGGATCGAGTATTTAAATATAGATGACTCAGCATCTTCATGCATACTATGCAAAGACATATATTCTTGATCTGTTTACTTTGCCTAAATTGTAGAATCAGAGCCTGTCATCTGCCTACTGTGGCTGGGTACTTAAGTGTTCCAATCCATTAGCACCTTGCATAGAATTCAAATCTGGGGCAAGCTGGGTATTAGATGGTGGGAGAAGCTGAGGAAGAGTTACAGAGAACAAAGAGAAAAGATCGGGCACTGCTGGGTATGCCTTCTGGCGGCAGCATGGGGCAGGGAGCCTGGGTCCTGAGTCCCACTGTGCAGGCCTTGAGTATCAGACTGGGAACTGGCAACTTAGTTCAGGAGTCAAAGGATCCAGTGATTGATTCTAAAATGTCTTCAGCTACATCAACCCAGTTACACGTTCCTGGCCGTGTCCTGCCCTGTTCACCACCTTCTTGACGTGAATGCCTGCAAATTACTTCATCAGGTCCAGTCTGACTGTCCTGGGACACAAGATTCCCCCAGTGTCCTACTGTCACGAAAAGTAGGAACTGCCTCAAAAGAGTCACTGACTATGTAGAAAACTTATATTCTTGAGGGTTTATAAATAATTCTTAATAACTAACTCTTAATTCATATCTATAATGGATTTTTTATGACCTAATTTTTGAGGCTGTTTTGTTCTTTATTCGTTTGAAATTTGAAATTCTATCTGGCGAGGATCCGACTACTGGCTATTCCTCCTAGAGTGGTGTCACCTGGAAGTTTGGGAACTGTACCATCAACATATTGGTGACTGGAATAAAGTGTTGAATAAGCTGGATGGATGCTTGTAACATACCATGAAAGGCTTCTTCCCCAGATTCAGCCTTTCAGCTTGTTTTTTTCTACTTTTTTTTTTTTTAAGATTTATTTATACATAGAAGAACTGGAGTACAGGCCAAAGGTGTGGGAGGTGAGAGGATTCACCAGAGACAGAACGGGGAGCAGAACAGGCAGATCTACTGAAATACACTGCTGAGGGGAGCAGTGGGTGAGGCTGCGCCATGTAAGCTTCTTTACCTTATGTATCTTTTCATCTGGGTGTTTCTGAATTATATCCTTTGTAATCAGCAATCCAGTGAGTTAAAAAATTATAACAAAAATAAAGATATTTCTAGTGGCTTTTTAAATGACTTGTTGATATTATCCAGTTTCTGATACAACCAATTTATAGGAAAACCACAGACTGTGACAATACATAATATCAAAAGGCTGCATATTTTGAAAGAGTAGTGTGTGTCCAGGACAAGGATCTTGGCTCCTCTAACTGTGATGCTCTGAGTTGACTTTCTCCCACTTAAACCCCGCCCCCCATTTTGTGGATAATATCTCTGAAGTGTCTTGTGGGGCAAACACTGTTTTCTTAGCTCAGGGGCAAAAAGCTGGAGGGAGGACAGAGTCTATAAAAGCAACCAACGTACCTCCCAACCAAGGCCTTTAAAATGGACCAGGACACTCTCCAGCCCACAAGATGCAAACTCCCTGTGACCTGGCATTACCTTTTTCATCAGGTAGAGCAGGGGCTCCTCTGGCGCTCAGCTCTGCTTCTGAGGCTTTGGTTCCTGGAACTCAAATTCCAGTTGATTATAATGCAAACGCCCATCTGCTCATGGCTGCCCACAGCAGCTGGTATGTTAACTTTGTGAATAACATGATCTAGTGTGCTCTCTGGAAGTTGTATTACAGTTAGCAGTAGACTTCCTGAGGAAGGGAAAAATGTCATCTAAGCTATCGCTGCTCAAACTATCCTTACTGTAGAGAGTCCTGACACCAGGCAATAAGGGGCACTACAACTGGCCAAGGACACTAATAGATTACTGGTCACCATAAGAGTTATTCAGCTCATGCACAATTGCAAGAACACTCAGGATCAGGGACCAACAATAATAGGATTTATTTAACAAGCCAGGGAAAACAAAAAAATCACTGAGGTCACAAATGGCTGTTTATCTCACCCAAAGTCATGTCCAGTGTTTTGAAGTCCTAACCAAAAGGTTAGGCATCTAAGATGGCATCTCCCCAGCACTGAAGATGCAGAGATCCTATCCTGAACAAAAGGTCACACTCCCAAGATGGCGATTTCCTCCCACTAGAACTCCCGGAGCACATGGCAGCCAGACCATAGGCCGGGATCCAACTCACAAAGACAGCAGAAGACACAATAGGACACCATCACTGGAGCTGCCCAGATGTGTCAGCACAGCACCAGTGTGATGTAGCCGTCCAAGGTTCACTGTCAGTCCATACAGCTTACAAGAGAACTGTGCAGCCTTGGCGTCATCCCCACAGGTTTTCTAGCAGTACACAGGGGTAACCAGCCAGTAAGGAGACAGCAACTTGGGTCCCCCTGCAAATCCCTATATGCTTTTTCCACTGGGCCTTCTCTGGCATTCTCTGCTGGTTTCTTCCTCTCATAATTTCACTTGTCCTCTCAGAGCTCCTTCCTACCACAGCCACCCTTCTGTCGCTGAGTGATGCTGCCCTTATATGCTCAGCCTCCAAGCTCAAGTGTGCCTGCTACACATGCCACACCACACTCCATGTGTCCACCATAAGGCATGCGTACTCCCAACCACCTCCTGCATTTAAGGCTGCAGGTGATAGCCACAGAGGCCAGTGGCGTACAAACCTGATCATTTCACTTACCCTGCAACCAGACAGTTGACACTGGAAATAGCTGATGCAGCAGCTAAACAACCTAAAGATAGCCCACAATCACACAGCTCAAGGATGTGTCTAGCTCTGGGTCTTCACCTTCCCATCCAAGCTGGAACAGCAGCAAAGCTGGGAATGGTTTCAGTCGCTTGGCTACCTGCAAAGCCTCCAAACTTTTCCACTTTGAGCTTGGCTGCTGGAGCCTCTTCACTTCCTTCAGAGGCCCACAGCAACCTTTCTGGAAGATGTGCATGGTAGGGAAAGGAATGGTTGACCCCAGAATCGCTGAAGTCCTGAATGCTGAACCTGGGGACTGTTACAGCAGTCTTTTATGTTTCTTATCAGTCTCAACTCCCACAGATACTTTGTATTCTGCCTGGGGCTGTTCATCTTCATCAGCACCCCTCTCCAGGGGCGCCACCTGTAACAGTCTTTGACTTCAGCACCTAGGTTAAAACGTGGAGCAGCTAGCGAGACCCCAGGCCTCAGCAGCAGCTTGTGGCCTGGTTCCTGTTCCGGGGTATGATAGCCTTTGACTTCAGTCCCCAGTTATAGTCCCACTGATTTATTAAAAAATCCAAATTACAGGAAGAGTTAGGAGTAGCTAGATTGCATAAACTAGAGGCGGGAAGTCATGGACTCTGATATACTTCTTTGTTGTTGAGTTGAAAATCTGGACTTATAAATAAATAGATGACATACCTATTATAGGCACGTCACTCAGTATGGTCAAAGTTCAATGCTTATTTCAGTTGAAAGTTTAGACATCTATTTCAAATTAGCTTAACAACAAAAATTTATCTCATAAAACTTCTGAGTCCAGGAGCAACTTTACCTATGGCAAGATATTTAGGCCTGGTTAGTATATTCAGGGTCTGCTCTCCCCATCTATTAATATGCTTGTGCATATTGACTTCAGTAAAGACTCACTTGGATCAGGTCCAGCCCCAGATAAGTGACTGTAGTGGCGGTATTACAACTGTCTTACTCAGGTAGTAGCCCTTCTGCAGCCATAAGGAAGGAAAGGGAGCTTTTCCCAAAAGGAATAGTATGGGTGGTGACAGCTTCCTATTATTCTTTGTTTTCCACATGGAGAATACATCCACTTGTGAAGATTTCATTTGCAGAATGGGAAACTAGAAAGGAAACAGGACTTGGGCTTTTAAAAGTAAACAGAAAAGAGCTATTAGAGGATACAAATGATGTAATGAACAACCAGATGAGATTAGTGTTTAACACTACCTGGACTGTGAATTGCAATTCATTCATCAAACTAAATTGGAAGTAGATCAGGTCGTGAATAGAAACTGACAGGACCTGGCACAGAACCAAGGAACTGTCTTCTGGAATGTTTAAATTTCCCCCAAAAAGAAGTTGGTACTGTGGAAAATCTGGGTAGTGCATGTATTAAAAATGAGTACGTATACCATGGGTGACTAAGATAAATATCCCAGATTTACTCTCATCCATACAAACCATTCCCACTAAAGAACCTGCCACAAATGGTTCCACTTTGATATATCAGATGGCAAGTTCTCATCCCAGTCTTGCCAACTGAGGTTCTTTCTAGCTGTGGCCAAGGCCACATTTCTGCCTCCAGCAGTCATGTTCCCAGAAATCCATGCTATACTGATCAGATTAAGAGAACAAAAAACTGAAGGAGATTAAGAACCACTGCCTGGTGAGAGGCCTCCCTGGAGAAATATAGTACTGTCTCTTGAAACTCCTCTTCTGAGATTCTAAACTCCCATTACTCTGTTTCTGAAAGAGACCCACAGTGTAATGAAATGTTCCAATGACAGATTTATTCTTGGGACTGTCCCAGAAGAAACAAGGAACATGTTTTTATGAAGAGAGCTTGTTATCCATATGGTGGCAAAAAAAGTAATACTGGTGTTGGTGTTCAGACTAATGATGTCCAAACTTCACTGTTTAAAAAAAAAGAAGTTTGAGGATTTAGTTTGTTTTATATATATATATGTATATGTATAGATATATAAATATAAGATATTTTCCCATTGTATTACTGTTACATGTCCTATAAAACATAAACTGGGCATTAAGGGACAAGGTGAAAAATAGGCAGGTGAATATCCATCCCAAAATCTAATGGATTGTCCCAAGTACTTCTTTGGGACTTTGAGAGGTTAAACTACATGGATTAAATAGATTCTGCAGAGTACACTGGAAATATGTCCAACCCTTATGTACTGTTTCTATGGAAAATGTGTTTTAAGTGCTAAGCATTCATTTTACAAAAATTGAGACTATGACTTTATTCTAAATTTGAGATCCTGGGTCTTTTCCTGCTATTATATGGCATCACCTTGAGGCTCTGAGGCAAACCATGGCGAGAATAAAATGTATCCTCACCACACCCCTGTAGGGTGTACAGTGAGCACTGACTAATCCCCTGAGTTCCTGATGTGTTGACAGTTTTTTTCAAATCTGGCTCTTTGTCTATACTTAACTCTTAGCATTCACAGCCTTTGTTAATTAAAAACAGACAGCCATCACCACAAAATGTAAAGCTGGGAGAAATCTGCAAGCAAAATTGGATTTAGCTTAAACTACTGGGTTGTTTGTCTTAACAGCTTTAGTGAAGAGTTTTTGAGAGGAGAGAATAAAATAAAATACAGGACTTGGTTTTTCATGTGCTACTATGTTTAACTGCCATATAGAACATAGGAAAAAAGACTGGAGTGAAGTATACAAAACACTAACAAGTCATTGTGGATAGTGATTTTACAGGTAAATTCTTTCTTTTTTAAAAAATTGTGTTGTTTTCATTGCACTAACAATAGGTTTTTAACATTATATATGAATTGAGGATAAACATTTATATCTCTTGATATATATATTATAACACATTGCCCACCACTAAAACACCCATAATCCTCCATCATTATCCATCAGGTGCATTCCTGTCCCCCACCCTATCTCTTTAGTATTTTCAATTCTACAGTCAGATTTCTAGGGTTTGTTTTGTTTTTAATTTTCTGTTCCTTTGTTTAGTTATATTCCACATATTACAAATAGAAAATTTCACAATGCTTGGTTCATGAATCCTCACCCATGCACTGAAGAACAAAAGTATAGAACCCGAAACAGAGAAATGTGGAATTCATTTATTTGCAGAGGGATTGCAGGAAGAGAGTATATTTGGTGAGGGACAAATATAGGCAGGAGGTACATTTGGATGTCTACTATTAAATTCATTTCTGTTCACTTTCATCTCAATTTTATCAGATAGTAGAGAAAATTGCATTTGTAATTTACACTAGTTATACTCCATTTGACCTATTACAGTATCAACTCATAGGGTAGAATCACCAAGCAGAATTTTTTTTTAGTTTGTTGGATCTTTCCATAAGGGATCTTAGATAGAACTCTTCTTCTAGACAAGACAATCTTACCTGATTCCGAGATTTCCTCTTCTCAAGGTTCCCAATTTTACTCTCTGTTGTCTCTAAGCATCCAATAGAGTCAAGCTTCTCACCTACCTTGAAGATCTTTGGAACTTTACAGGAAAAGTGATAGACTCTTTTCTTCTTGGCTTTGCTCAATTCAAACTCACAAAAGGCATTTCAGTCAAATCTTTGCTAGTGAAACATGTTTCCAATACTCTAATTTATGGAGAGACAAATAAAATTCCCTATTATAATTATGCAAATATAGACACATTTCCATGAATAATAAGAATTACCATTTTACTGTACTATGATGTTATCAAGGAGAGAGAAAATGCAAACACTATGTAGTCCTGCTCATAAAAACACAATTTAACATTGCTGAAGATCATGGTCTACTGAAAGAAAAAGTTTCCCTTGAATCAAGACAAATCTAAAAATCAGTATAATTTAAAACAAGCACTTCTTAAAACTGCATTCATCATTAATAGTCCATTCAGCCATACTTAGAAAATTCTCACTCCCTAGTTTTGTCAGTCAGCATGGCTCTTAAGATATTGTCAAGTTTTTTCTCCCAAAACAATTTCTGCAAATGTCAAAACTCTGAATTAACCAAAATTTAAAATCTGTTAATAACCTAATTGGCAAGGAAATTTGTTCAACATTATAACTTAGATCATTCAAGAATGACAATCAAAACTGACAATATTATAAGAACATATCAGACACTTGAAAGGTTTCATATAAATCTGAGAACCTGAGTATTATTATCCATAAGAATGAACATTAATCTCAAGTGACAGTGCTTCCTATTAATTTTCAATATACCAGATAAATACACAATAAATCAAATTCATCTCGTGTTTCTGTGAGGAAAGGCAGAAATTGTATAGAGTGTTTCAGGGGGTCTATTGAGGTTCCATAAAATTCCCTCTGATTAATCAAGCAAAAGACAATCAGGTTTTCCTAATTTATATTTCTGAGATGTTTCATCATAAGTATTAAGAAAAAACATAATTACCTAATAGTGAAAATCAGAGCTCTGGTTAATTTCAGCAAGTACAATTGGCCTATCATTTTGATTCTGTAATTGGAATTATTAACCTGAACAACCCCTTAACTTCCCAGTTCCTATTTTACCTGGTATTTAAAACTAAATAAGTTTACCTCAGGCTGTTGCTTTTATACATCATGTACCCAAAACCAGTGACTCAGGTAGAAGAGAAAATCAAAACAAAATAATTGCAGTTCAGTACCACAACTTTATGGGCATGTGTGTTTCAAACCAACCCATTAAACCCCCAAGTTAGTTCCCATTGATCAAAAATTATCCCATGCTTCTTGGAAGCACTTGCACCAATTCCCATTGTATTTCTGAGCTCAAGATTTCTATAGGCCACTGCCTATACCAATTTTTATCCTCTAGAGGCCCAAATAATCAAGCACAACAGGGAAGAGGTACAGCTATGCAATATATAGACATAGACAGCTCCCTTCATTTTCTTTTAACCAATAAGGAATATCTTTTGTGAGTGCAGTTTCACATTGAAGTAGCCAGACTGTTTATTCACTTGAACCACACATAAACCTGCAAAAAAATCTGCAGAGAAAAATCAAACATAGGCTCATTAAAAAAAAAAAAAAAACTCTCAAAAATAAAAATTATGAAAATCAAACATTAAAAAGCCAAAATCAGGGCCTCCCTGATGGCGCAAGGGGTTGAACGCTGCACTAGGGGGCTTCCGCAGCTATGGCAGCGCACAAATTCGATCCCCTGCTAGGGAGGGGACCCGCATGGCGCAGCAGACCTCTCCTGCCTGACCCGCTGCTCCCCTCAGCAGTGTACTTCAGTCAGTCTGCCTGCTCTGGTCCCTACTCTGTCTCTGGTGAATCTTTTAGCCGCCCCCACAACTCTGGCCTTGTATGCATAAATAAATAAAATCTTTAAAAAAAAAAGCCAAAATCACAACCAAGTTCTTTCCATGTAGTCACAAGCAAACTAAAGCTGGAGAGTCACATGAGGTCACATGATTTCAGATGGCATCCTATATTACTTAGACTTAGGAAATAAAGTTTAGTTAGAGAATTTTGCAAGGAAGACTCACAGCCTTATTTATCACCTCAGGGTTACCAGTGCTCAAAAGTTATTCCTGGGGTTCCTGCAACAGAAACCAACAGAGAAAAAATAGTTACATTTTTACCTTTTTCTTAAATAGCTCAGGTCTTCAGCAGGTTCACCAGATCTATGGGTTTTGGTCTCTGGGTCATTGTCTCTGGGACTTTCTTCACTCTATAGTGATGCACCCAAAGTGTTATGCCTGCAAGTTTCTCAAAGAAGTGTGAGTAGTTAGTGGGGCCCGCCCTGGTGGCGCAGTGGGTTAAGCAATGCACTATGAAGCAAACCGCAGCCACTGTAGCACGAGTTCGATCCCTGCCGCCGGCCAGGGAGGGGACCCACATGGCGTGGGAGACCTCTCCTGCCTCGCCCGCTGCTCCCCTCAGCAGTGTGTTTCTGTCCATCTGCCTGTTCTGCATCCTGCTCTGTCTGGTGGATTATCTCACCACCCCCACACCTCTGGCCTGTACCCCAGTGCTTGTATGCATAAATAAATAAATCTTTAAAAAAAAAAAAAAAAGAAGTGTGAGTAGTTAGCAAAACATCATTAGGTCTAGGCCATTTTTCCGGCAGCTGAGCTTGGCTATCTCCACTACCATGTGTTGAGTGAGACCTGAAAGCCTGGAATGGGTCATCTGGAGGCATAGAATTCCTAGAGAGAGCATAATTATGACTCACAGCTACAATTTCCTGGATATGTTTTATGAACTGTTTGATTGTACATTCTCGTACTGTGTCTGGTCAGTGTTCAAAACTGAGCCTTGGAATGGTCTTCCAAAGACAATTTCAAAGGATTTAAGTGTAGGCCACCTCTGGGAGCCACTCTTACCTAAAGGAGGACAATGTACAATACCTGATCCCACCTAGATGGGCTTCTTCTTGGCATCGCTTCAACAAGGTCTTCTTTAGGGTGTGATTCATTTTCTCAATTTGTCCTGTAGATTAGGTCTTCAGGAAACGTGTAGCTTCTACAGATCTGTAAGACATTAATTTCTGTGTGACTTCTGAAACAAATGCAGATCTGTTGTCATTCTACATAGAGTTGGGAAATCCAAAGTGAGGAATTATTTCCTTCAGTGATTGTTCGGCAACCTCCGAAGCTTTTCTAACCTGATAGGGAATGCTGCTACACATGCCCAGGAGGTATCCACAAAGACCAAAAGATAATAGTGGTCCTGGGCATTTGGGTAAAATCCACTTGACAGTCTTCATAAGGGCACTTGCCTCCGGCATATTTAGGGTGAGAGTCAGTCTTGTGGTTATTCTTGATGATAGAGGGCAGCAAGGGGCACTAAAACTGGCCAAGGACACTGCCCAGATAGTTTACTGGTCACCATCTGAGTTCTTCATCCATGCCCACAATTGCAAGACTACTTAGGTTCAGAGAATAACAATAATGGAGTTTATTTAACAAACCAGGGAAAACAAAGTTACTGAGGCCACAAATGGCCACTACCTCACCCAAAGTAGTGTTCAGAGTTTTTAAGTCCTAAACACAAATGTTCCCAAGAGGGTGTTTTCCCACTACCATGGACCTGGATCACCTCTTAACCACACTAGAGGCCTGTTCCCAACTCACGAAGACAGCAGATGACACAATAGGAAATGTTCACCGGAGCTGCCCAGATGCCCCAGCTCAGCACCAGACAAGTGACACTCAAAACAGCAGCTGCAGCAGCTGAACAACCCGAGAAATAGTCATAAACTTATATAGCTCAGCAAGGCACCTGGCTCTGGGACTTCGCCTTCCCTGCCAGGCTACACCTGATATCCCAAAAGGTGAATCCTGTGGGCTGCTTCTGCAGTCCCTTATATTTCTTATCAGAGTCTCCACCCCCACAAATACTTTGTATTTTGCCTGTGGCTCTCCATCCTTCCTAGCACCCACCCTCCAGGGGGCGCCACCTATAACAGTCTTTGGCTTCAGCCACCCATTACATTGGAACATAAATAGTGATCTGTTGGGCCACCCTGTGCAAATATGGGCCCTTCAAATATGGTGCGGGCTCTAACAAGGTATTTTTCTTAGAGTGTAAATGTTTCAATACTAGGGCATCTGGGAGGAGTATCATTCCATTTTAGTTCATTCTGTAAGTGGAACTTGGGTCGAAGTTTAAGAAATCCCCACTTGCAGGCTGCTTCATCTTTCTGATCAGTGTATTTGGGAGTGAATTCAGGTAAGTCCATGAGAGTGATGCGTGTCTCGTGGAAGGCAGAATGGACAGCAACCTTAGATACACAGTCAGAAGCCCTGTTGCCTTGTGCAATTTCAGAGCAATCCCTTTGGTTGGTACCAGGACAATGTATTACTGCTGGAGCTTTCAGCCAAGCTACCACTTTCAGTAATGCAACTAGTGAGCTAGTGAGTGCTTCTGTCTTTCTTCCTGCTGTGAGGAGGCTCCTTTCTTTCCATATGATGCCATGTGCATGCAGGACCATGTATGACCATTCCATGTCCTGTGTATATTACCTTGAAGGATTTTCAGGGTCCAGACAGGGCTATTAATTTGACCTTCTGTGCCAAAGTGCATGCTGGAATGACCTTAGATTTGATGATATCCTGAAACATTATTCCTACATATCCCATTCATTAGTGACCCTGTTCCATAAAACTGCTCCCTTCTGTGAACAACTCCCACTCTTAGATCTGTCAGGAGCTAGTCAGAAAAATTTGGTTGGCTAGCAGACACTGTGTCAATAGTTTCTAGACAGTTAGGAGTTAAAATTGCATCCTTAGCACTCTCTACTTGCTTGGAAACAAGGTAGCTGGAATTAAAGCACTAGTTACTTGCACCTGTACATTAGGATTATCTAATAGGGCTGCTTGATATTTCTGCATTCGCTCAGCTGTCACCTAAAGTCTACCCTCTGTTCTTGCATACGTATATATATGGTTATAGACTGACTTATGCCTCATGCAGAAGGTCACAAGTGATAGTTACAGCACACAAACACAGAAAGCATTCCTTAGTGGTGTGGTCCAGTTGTTTGGAAGGTATGGAAACGTTTGTATTTCTGGTCCTAACAACTGGATTAGCACTCCCTCTCTGACCCCTGTCTCTGTGCACATAGAGTCAGTCAGAAAGCCTTGCTGGGGTCTCGGAGCCCAATGGCCAGTAATAAGAACAACTTTCCATTTATTTTGTCAAAGGTTTATTGATATTCAGGAGTCCAAAACAGACGTTCTGAGTCCAGGTCTTCAAGGGTTCATATAGAGGTTTTGCTGTTAGCCCACAGTTGGGGATCTAAATTCTATAATACCTATCCATTCCCCAAAGCCATGTAATTACCTTAGAGTGCTGGAGAGTTTGAGAACTGAAATGATCTGTTTTCTCTCAGTGAGGACGTTGCCTTGCCTTTCTTAATCTCAAATCCCTAATATATTACCTTTTGTTTGCTTATAGGAACCTTCTGAGGTGAAACTTTGTAGCTACATTCTGTTAAGTGGCTCATAAACTATATGGCATTCTCCAGACAAGGTTCATAATCAAAGCTGGCAATTAGAAAATTGTCTATGTTTTGTTTGGTAGGTGAATGTCCTGTTTAACTTAACCTTTCTGATATCCCTCACCAGTTTTCCCCAAAAATAATTGTTAAATTCTTAAATCTTTGCAGAAGCAGAGTCCAGCTATACTGTAGCACACTTTTGAGTTTAAGATCCTACCATTGAGAGCTTCCTGGTGGTGCAAGGGGTTAAGTCTCAGCACTATGAAGCTGTCAGCAGCCACTGTGGCAGGAGTTCGATCTCCGGCCAGGGAACTGACCCACATGGCACAGCAGACCTCTCCTGTCTCCTCTGCTGCTTCCTTCAGCAGTGTATTTCAGTCAATCCACCTGTTCTGCTCCCACTCTGTATCTGGTGAATACTCTTGGTCCCTACCCCCACCCCTCTGGCCTACACTCTGGTCCTTGTATGCATAAATAAATAAAGTAAATCTTTAAAAAACAGTAACAACAACAACAACTACTACAAAACAAGTGATCCACCATTCAAAAGCAAAGAGTAGTGGATTCCATGCATCTGCTGAACTACAGGAAAGTCACCCTTCCAGTCCAATACTGACAATCAAGAAGAACTCTCAGGTATGGCATTGAAGGGTTTGTCATGATTGAATGTTTGTCCTTGACAATCTCATTAATGTCCCTAAAATCCTCAACAAAACAGTACTCATTTGTGTTAGGTTTTTTTTTTTTAAGATTTATTTATTTATGCATACAAGAGCTGGGGTACAGGCCAGAGTCATAGGAAGTGAGAGGATTCACCAGAGACAGAGTGGGGAGCAGAACAGGCAGATCTGCTCAAATACACTGCTAAGGGGGGCAGTGGGTGAGGCAGGAGAGGTCTGCTGTGCCATGTGGGTCCTCTCCCTGGCCGGGGATCGAACTTACGAATGCAGCACAGTGCGGACCTCAACCCTCTGTGCCACCAGGAAGGCCAGGTGTTGGGTTTCTTAACCAGCAAAATCAGGGTGTTGTGGCAGGACTGAAAGAGTCTGGATAGTATAAACTTGTAATACTGGCTGCATTCCCTTCAAGGCCTCCTCTTTTAAAGGATATTGCTTTCACTTTGGGGCTCTGCTCCTTTCCACCACTTCTGTTCTTACTGAGGCTGCATTTTTGGCAAATCTCCAAAAAAAATTCCAAATATCATTGCCATTTTTGAAAGTGCAAAAGTTTCTGAGCCTTCTATAAGAGTGTCTATCTCAGTAGGCAATCAGTGACAGGTACCGAAACATGAATTGATACTTCATTGTATTTATATTCTAAACTACCCCAGGTATCTCCACCTCTAGAGCTCTGCAGTGGCTGCACTGCCTACTTTCTGCGTTTAAGCAACTGTGAGACTGAGTTGGTATTGCTGCTGCTGCTTGTGCCACGTGGAAAGGGAAATATAGTTGAATTTTTAATGTCTGTCTAACAGCCAGGAATATGTGAACTCTGTTATTGAAGGAGAGGAAACCCACAAAGTGTACTTTCTTCCTTTTCTGAATTCCCACTTCAGTTTTTACTTCCCTTTCTCTCCAGCATGTTCAATGCTATCATGCTCAAGTCATGGAAATTATTTTTAATTATTGCAGAATTCAATTCTGCATACTCTAAGCATGAGATGATCCCAACTTTTTTCAATAATCTTGCCTTACAAGAAATTAAAACACCAGCAATAATTCATCCATCCAACACACATCAGAATTCCTGTCTGTCTTGGCTTTAGTTTCCTTGGAAATTTCTAAGTCAGTCGGAAATTATGGTAGAGAAGGATAACATATACTTCATAGCGGTGGCATAATATAGTTGACTGATCAGTGAGCAAGCACAATCTCTTTTGTAGTCTGTGGTGTGGCTGTACTTTCTTTGAAATGCGATTCTCCTTTTTACCTTATTTTGTTTTGTAAATTTCTTTTTAAAAAAGATTTATTTATGTATGCATACAAGAGCTGGGGTACAGGCCAGAGTCGCAGGAGGTGAGAGGATTCACCAGAGACAGAGTGGGGAGCAGAACAGGCAGATTGACTGAAACACACTGCTGAGGGGAGCAGGCGGCGAGACAGGAGAGGTCTGCTGCCCCATGTGGCTCCCCTCCCTGGCTGGGAATCTGACTTGTGCTGCTGTGCCCTGGATGCTTCAACCCGCTGCTCCACCAGGGAGGCCCCTTACTTATTTTAAACCTGAAGCCTCTTCTAAGAGGGAAAGGGAAAGGGGAGAGGGGGAGAGATGAGAACGGGGTGTGGGGAGAGCACAACACACTGTGTGGAGGACTGTGGGGACTTTAGTGGCAGGAGAGCTTTTGACCACACCTAAGGTGTGGGAGTAATTATATGTGTGTGTCTGTGTGTATACACAATGGTGCTTCATTAATTAACAAAACAAAACAAAACCTGACACCTCTGTATTTTTCCCTGGCTGGCTGGAAGACAGCTATCACTTTGCTGTAAATGATTCTTTAGTAGATTTGAATTTGATGTGGATTTTCCTTGGCAGAAATAAAGCTAGGTAACTTTATGATCTCCTAATACTAGAAGCACTAGTTTTCTAGGTTTCTCCATAAAATATTTTTAGACTATTAATAGACTATTAAGATAAATGAGCAGTAGAGGTGGTTGATAGTTGTCTGTCTGTGGAACGTGCCTGTTTATTTCCTGTCATAGTACAGTGCAAAGAGATGTAAGGAGAATACCTAAGTCACACATCTTCGAGCTATGAAATGTGGATATTCTGTGGTGTTGACTGTAAATATAATGGTCAAAATTGTTCCCACTGAAAAGTAGAATAAAATCTTTACATTTCCCCTCAATGATCTCAGTAGTACACTTATATCAATTAAATATTTAATTTAAATATAAACTGTATTCTGTGACTCCTACTAAGGAACAAGATAGTGAATTATATGTGATGAGATTTAGTCCCTGAAGGCAAATACAATTCCAAGTTTTCTCTGAAGAAGCAACTTAGGTTAATTGCAGATCTTTAATGAATACCCTAAGAGCTTTTAATAAGCAAGAGCTCCTTTACAACTTTCCTTTCCAATTTTAAAAAAACCATTGAGAGTGAATACAACTTAATTTCAGGTCTAATGTCTTTCCTCTTAATAGTATATATTCCAATCTCTTGGGTTATCTCTCTCTCTCTCACATACACTTAATTATAAATTCAATTGAAGAGGAAGGAGAGGAGTATCTTGGGCGTTGACTCTTCTGGACCCATTCCTGGTCCAGCACCCCCATTCTGGCACCCTCTTCTGTCCCTCTCAACGCAGATCACATCAACTTAAGGACAGACCTGGAGCTGCTCTGAAAACTCTTCCGGCTTTCCATCTACTTGTCCTAAACTTGATGGCTAGCTTAATGATTTTTTGCTGGTCTCCAGAGTGGCTCCTGTGGAAATTCTAACATTTTAAGTTGGTGGCACTGGTAATGAGGACAAATGATATATGGCACAAACATGTGTGCCTGATGTCCTCCTAAGTGCTCCGTATATCATAAAAGTAATGAATTCCTAACTACCTCCACAACCTAGAAGTAATTTCCACATTTTTCAGAAGAGGCAGCAGATACAAAAAAGCACGTAACTTGTCAAAGTCCCACAGCTAGTGGTCAACACAGCTGTCACTGAAGCCGGGGCATCTGGCTCTGGCACCTGTGCCCTTCACACCATGCTGCTGCTAGTGTGGGCCTACATGCCCGTCTGCCACGGCCGTTTATAGGGTTTGTGGAAATCTGCATTCCAGGGCCTCCCTGGTGGCGCAGTGGGTTAAGCAACGCACTATGCTGCAAACCTCAGCCACTGCAGCACAAGTTCCATCCCTGCTGCTGGCCAGGGAGGGGACCCACATGGTGCAGCAGACCTCTCCTGCCTCGCCCGCTGCTCCCCTCAGCAGTGTACTTCTGTTCATCTGCCTGTTCTGCTCCCTGCTCTCTGTGGTGAATCCTCTCACCCCCCCCCCACCTCTGGCCTGTACCCCAGTGCTTGTACGCATAAATAAATAAATCTTTTAAAAAAAAAAAAAGAAATCTGCATTCCAGATTATTGGTGTCTGTGATGCATGAGATATATGCAGCAATGCCATTTCAAACCTGGGACAAGTTTACCTCACTTAAGAGGGAAAACAGCAAATCAGAGAGAGGAGGACCTTTGGGGCAAAGAGTTTGGGTCTTTTTCTCAAGGGTCTGCCTGACAACCTCATCCAGAAGGGAAGGACTCGTGGGGATGTCAGCTGCCGTACAAAATGGCAGACATTTCATGCTCACATCACCACTGTTGTGCGTCCATCCCAAGCCAGGTAGGTTCGTTGTCAGTTCTCGCAGCTCATTAGAGAATTTGGAGCCTTCGGTGGATTTTGCAGGCCTTTTATGCAGAGAGGGGACCTTATCCACAGACAGGCAGACAGAGCAAGAGAGACTCCAACGCTGAGAGGGGCAGAACAGCAACTCCCCTGCCCAGCCCCTTTACACTGCTAGGTGCCCATAGTCACATAGCTGATACATGGTTGGAAGTGCAAGGCCCATCTGTTACTCACTAGATGTCTGAATGGTAGGAAACAGCACTTGAAGATAAGGGCTGCCTGTGGTGTGGAAGGTAAAAAATAGCCAGCCCTATTCTAGCTCATTTTCCTTACAGCATGTATATCCCTTTCATGTAACTTTGGGCTGAATTGCTTGGACCCTAGAGTTGATCATTCTTCAAGGAAACTGGTTGCTTTTAGCAGCTTCTGTTTTATTTGTAGTCTGCATATCCGGATCCATGAAGAATAATAGTGTTATGTACCCAGCAGGGTGGGGTTTAGAGTTTCCTTGAGGAAATGGGCAGGAAGAAGAGTCCTATTTTAAGTCTGGTTGTTTTCTATATATAATATCTTTACTCAGTTTAGTTTTCTGTTTGTCTTTTTGAAGGAAAGTTGACAACTATGCATAGAGATAGAGACTTTTTCTTCAGATATTTGGTTTTGTAGACAGTCCCTCTAGGGGACCTACCCCTGTGTACTAAAGCATCACACGACCTACAGTGTGTCCCTCTCCTCTGATCTGAGTTAAAGTCCCTTCTTCCAGTTACATTTCACATAGGAACAAAGTGGTAAATTTAATTGCATTTTATTATAAAATGTTGCTGTCTGGGGCCTCCCTGGTGGCACAAGGGGTTAAGACACAGCACTATGAAGCTTCTGCAGCCACTGCAGCACGAGTTTGATCCCCAGCCAGGGAGGAGACCCACAGATAGAGCCACCTGTTCTGCTCCCCACTCTGTGTCTGGTGAATCCTCTCACCCTCCCACACCTCTGGCCTGTACCCAATTTCTTGTATGCATAAATAAATAAATCTTTAAAAATATTGCTTTCTGAGGGCCTCCCTGGTGGCGCAGTGGGTTAAGCAATGCACTATGAAGCAAACAGCAGCCACCGCAGCACGAGTTCGATCCCTGCTGCTGGCCAGGGAGGGG
>JAGFMF010011381.1:14034380-14056198 GCA_019455555.1 Galemys pyrenaicus
GCTCCCAGCTCTCTGTGGTGAATCCTCTCACCCCCCACACCTCTGGCCTGTACCCCAGTGCTTGTATGCATAAATAAATAAATCTTTAAAAAAAAATATTGCTTTCTGAGCCACTTCTTGGCAAGATTGTAACACTCAGTTTTATTCAAATATGTATTTATTGACATAGATTTCAGACTCCTTGTAGCAATGTGAGCCTGTGTGAAGAATTCCTCTGTGTTTACTAAATGCTAAACGTGACCTCAGAACACAGAAACAGCTTTATTTAAAAGTAAATTTTAATATAATGTACTACATTGTATGAGCAGTTTCTTTATATCTTCAAATGTCTTTTACCATCAAAGTGATAGTTAATTTCATTTTCGTGAACTATCACAATGTTCCCCAAAGTAGATTAGTACCTCTAAATTCAATTAGGCTCCAAATATTGAGTTCCTGTTATTCTTTTAGTTGCTAGTCAGAGTGGATCTGTAAGTTTAAACTGTGTTAACGACAAGTGACTCACAATCGGTGCCCTCACACTTAGTGGTGGGGAGTGGAAGGACTTACTGTCTAGCACCTACGCTTTAGTCTTTCTAGTCTTTTTTTGGTCTCTTGTGAATTGGTTTCTACTCAGGAGCAAGGAGCATCAGATGAGCAGAACTGGCTTGACAGTCACTGTCCTCCAAGGCCATCTGCTACTTTGACAGCTTCGAAGGAGTAGGATTGAATATTACATATAATCTAGGGTCACACACGTGCTAGTTAGCATCACTTCTAAACTATAAATCACAGGGAAATGGAGGTTTTATTCCTATTCTCCATCACTGGATTGTGTCCTAGAAGACTTGACACTGAGAGTCCAGGGAATCTAGCATTGAGTGAAACTTCATTGCCTACATATTTGTGTTTGGAGTCAGTATATGATTGCTTTGGTCGCCTTTCTTAATGAGAGGTCCCCTTTCACAGTGAGGTACTTCATAGACTGAGCCATGGAGAGGCACCTAAGATATTTACAGGAAAACATCAAAACCTTTTGGTATCTTACACCCCAAATATTGGGTAGTTTCAGTTTTTAAAACTCATGGTAATTTACTGTGTAAATAAATATGCCATCTGGCCCAAAACAATTTGTTTGAAAGAATTTTGTTTTATGCTAATTGTTTCAATGAAGTGAATGGGTACATAGCATCCATTTGCTTTTTTTGTATCACTTTGGTTCACTAACATTAATGGTAGTCAAGTTTATAGAACACACACTAAACCTGGATGCTTTTTTGAGTGCTTTCATGTAATATTTTATTTAATCCCTATAACAACTTTTTGTGGTAGGTATAGAGGCTGAGCTACTATGTAGCTATCCGCTTGCACAGAAACTTCCAAAGTTCTCGGAACCCCAAATGTGGGTTGACACAGTCATGTTTTGCAAATGACTAACCACTCTATTATAAGTTTCAACTCCTCAGAATTTGGTTTTGCTTCTAGATAGATCATTTTAATGATCTACATTTTACAGTTGAGAGGACAGAAATTTAGAAACATACCCCAGGTCACATATGGGTAGAGCCTACCTTGAAGCCCAGGCCTGTCATCTCTCAGCATGCAAAGAAGAACACATGGGTAAGAGCCTGATTTTTCCTGAAGATCTGTATGAAAGTTCTTCTTCATGTAAATGTTATATTAATTATACTTAATTTACAATTCCTTATTTTCTTACTGTTCAGATAGGCCACCCTTTAATCAATTTTCAAAGTGATTTTGACTAGAATTAGAGGTTTTTTTTAAAGTGTTGATACATTGAATATATATGTATTCAGTGTATTACATATATACACATATAAATTATGCATCACTCTGAATTTGAATGCTAATGTGAGAAACCTACCACTTGAACTGACCAAAATGCTAGTCTCAGCTCTTTGCACACATACCTATTTGTAATCACACACCTCTTTGGGCATGTGGATCCATAATAGGGAGGTAACAGAAGCATTTGTGGTAACCTGGAAATGGGTAGACCCCTAAAGTGGATGTGTATACTCACACCACCTTCTGCTATTGTGCACTGCTGTCTCAGCACTGATATCTGGAAGACTGACTACAAAGTAGGCTAACTAGACCCCTCACTCACTCACTGAGGCCCAAAATACCAGCACTGGGATAAGGGATATGGCGTTATTAAGTGGATTAAGCAGAGACTATTAAAAAAATCTGGAAAAGTTCTGAGTACATTGTTTCCCTACTTCAATGTGAATAAATGAGATATTCATGCTTGTTAGGTTTTTACCCTGGAGTTTAGAAAAGCTAATGTCAGCAGTGATAAACTTTACTTTTGCTTGGTTGGAGTTTTCCATTAAAGTGAATGCTAATACAAAGATTCGGGGTCCTCCCTGGTGGCGCAGTGGGTTAAGCAACGCACAATGAAGCAAACCATAGTCACTGCAGTTTTATCCCTGCTGCCGGCCAGAGGGGTGATCCACATGGTGCAGCAGACCTTTCCTGCCTTGCCCGCTGCTGCCCACTGCTCCCCTCAGCAATGTGTTTCGGTCGATCTGCCTGTGCTGTTCCCCGCTCTGTCTGGTGGATTCTCTCACCTCCCCCCCGCCCACACCTCTGGCCTGTACCTCAGTGCTTGTATGCATAAAAATAAATCTTTAAAAAAATAAAAAGATTCAATCTTATTGCCTATTAATTAATGCTTCAGTGGTAATAAATTAAATAAGTATATTTAATATTTTATGAATGTACTGTATAATAAATATAAAACCAGAGGGTTCAAAGTTATATAGATCCTATAAAACTTAAGTTAATGTCACGTAATAAATCATTACATATAACAAAAACTAGGGATTTGAATAAAGTTAAAGTGTACTAGACTATGGTATGAATGTTTAGAAGGAATCTTGACCCTATGAAATAAACTTGAAATAAAGATAACAGCTATGGGTATCAACAAAAATCATTATGTTCTTTATTGTATCAAATTTTAGTACTATTTTCTGTATTTCTTTCAAACATATGGAAAATTGATAAGATAATCTCTTTTTTTAAACATTTATTTATAACAGGCCAAAGGTGTGTGTGGGGGAGGCGGTAAGAGGATTCACCAGCGACAGCGTGGGGAGCAGAACTGGCAGATCTACTGAAATATACAGCTGACGGGAGCAGCGGGGCAAGACAGGAGAGGTCTGCTGTGCCCTGTGGGTCCCCTCCCTGGCCTGGGCTGGAGCTCGTGCTGCAGTGGCTGTGGACAGCTCCATAGTGCTGCGCTGTAACCTCTTGCACCACCAGGGAGGCCCCAAGATTCTTCTTTTTAAGGATTTGTATCCTAACATAGTTTTTAGGCAGGAGCATATTTATACTAGTGATGTGTGAAAATGAGATCAAACTGCGTTGCTATATTAAATTAGAATTGGAAGTGTGGCTTTAGGGAGTTTCTCAAGTTGGGAAATTCTTATGAGGTGTGAGAGAATCTTGAAAGGGGTGAGATACATTGAACTAGGGAAGTGTTGCAGTAAATTGATATTCCAATTTAAAAAATATTTAATTTTTCCAATATTCATCAGTGATGGAAGGCCAAGCTCTTAATATTTTTTTACCCTGTGGAAACATTTTTGGAATTATATAAGTATACTGGAAATTAGGATTTATTTTTTAAACAAAGACTTCAAAGTTTTTACTACATTATGTAAATTGTATACTTCAAGGAATCTGTGTACCAAAAGAAGAATGTGTTGGGCTCATCTCTTTAGAATCAGAAAATCCCTTGCAAGGTAGGGAGTATACCAGAGCAAGGTAATAGTGAGAGATGCCAACTCATTAGTCAGTCCTTCGTCATAATATGACTTAACTGCTTGAAAAGAAAGTCGATGCTACTATAGTTTTCATTCAAAGAAATTTCAATGTGGAGATGCAGTCCCATGCCTGGACTCACATAACTGACATGGAGATGGACATTATGATTCTTTCCTCATTGTACCAAATATTTATATTTGTATCTGCAAGTTAATTACACTAATTTGCTGCTTCTAAAGGAGGGGAAGGATACACATTTCTCTTAAGCTACATTAGCATTTTTCTGTCTGCTTTGAATGTACTAGATCTTAATTCTTACTGGATCAGAGGTATAACTTTACTAAAATGAAAGATCAGTATAAAGAATTTTCTCTGAAAGGAAAAAAATATTCTTTCAGTTTGCTGTGCTATAAGTAAGATTGGTAATGCCATGTATAAAGATTTGATTAGGGCCTTCTTACTAACATTTATGATATCCAATTTCTGAAAATCTATCGCTGTTCTGGCTTGTGACATATAAAATGTTGAGTTCTTCTGCCATGACTTATATTTCAGGGTAACTGATATGTCATCTCTTGAGTCTTCCACCTGAATTTTTAATGAAGACATCTTTTACATGATGAAAACAAGTTTTCCAACCCACTAATAGCTTCTAGAAGTCTTATCACTGCACTGATTTAGTTGGAAAAAGGATTAGATAGTTTAACTACCCAGTGACCATTTTTTTCAATTGGGGACTGAGAATTATTGGGTTGATGTGAAGATTTCAGTTTGTTTTCATCCTTGGACTGCACATTAGCCTGAAGGAAGGATTCCACTGGAGCAGAAATGTAACTTACACAGTAACCGCTGCATCATTCTCCACGTTACTGCTTAGACCTGCCTGAGGCGGGTATCCAAACCCATATTAAAAGACATTAGGAAAGGTTGAGTTGGGCCCGTGATTCTTAAAAGGATCAATTTTACTGACCTAAGAATATTTCATTTTTTTAAGCCAATTCTTCCAGTTGTGTGTTAGGTGGAATCACTAATTTTATTATATTAGGTACTTAGAAAAATAGTAACTGCAATTTCTATTTGTTGTTAGTCACCGCTGAGCATTTATTATATATTCCCTAAAGAAATAAACCATGTTTTTTCATAATTTCATTTCATTTAGATTTTTCATTCATACACAACAGGGTGGCCAGAACCCTTGTTCTTTTGGCTCTTCTCCCGCCTGGCTGGCTGCCCCTCTTGACTTTCATAGCTGGTCCTTGCGGCTGTGTGTGCACAGGTGTCCTGAAACTCTGAGAGGCTCTTGCACCTCCTCTCGGTGGTCTTGGGGCTTAGGAACCACGTAAACACTGACTTCTGGGTCCATGTCACCAGCCTCTCTTCTGATTCCAGGTCCATAATCCACTGCCTCCCATCATCGTTGCTTGCATACGTATCAGGTATCTCAAACCAAACCTGCTAACACCAAATCCCGGGAATTTCCCAATCTTTACTGTATTTGTAAGAGGCAAACCCATCATTTCATTTTCTCAAGTCAAAACATTTGAGTTTTCTTTGAATCTTCCTCATTCCCCACCTTCAGTCTATCACCAAATCATATTGTCTTTACATTGCAAAATTATCCAGAATCCAACTACCATCCTTACACCCTCACTAAGTCACCATCACCTGTGCCACTTGCATCTGTTTGCTCTGTGTTTTACCTGTGGTTGGTCTGTCTGTGCCCTCCCTGGCCTCACTATAGTTTGTTCTCATCATAGCAGAGTGCTCCATTAAAATATAAATCAGTTGATCTTATTTTTCTACTCAAATCTGTCTCTCCATCTCCTAAAAGTGGGCCATACAGCCCTGCATGATCATCTACCACCACCCATGTACAATTTCCTTTTCATTCTCCCTGCCCAGACACATGTTGTTATGTTATATAAATATATAATAATACGTGATGTTTTGCCATCGCTTCTCGGCCTTTTGGCTAAGATCAAGTGCGTGATGTTTTGCCAGTCGGCTGGGTTCTTTTGTTCAAGGGATTGAGGAATAATCACTGATGCACCAGACTGATGGTTAGCAAGCTCAGGTTTATTGCTGACCTGCGCAATAAACCTGACAGCAGAAGGGGGTCCAAGGGAGGAGCCCATTACTATTGGGTTAGGTAGATTCATTTTTATAATCTTCTCATGGGCACTTTCTCCATTCTGGTGCTTTTCCACTACCCTCTTTTGCCTCATTGCCCCAGTTTGCCACCCAGAGGTGTGAAACCACCACAAGCTACTGTAATTTCCTTATACATAAATCTTGTGGCAACCAGCCTCTACCTGCTAGCTTTGTGGTAACCAGACTTTGCCTGTCAGCTTTCTGCTCCCTCAAGCACCCAGCCTCGGTCTGCTGTCTTGCAACCAGCCCTTGCAGGCCAGCTCCCTAGCCAGCTAGTTCTCTACTCCCTCAATATGTTATAAATAGTGTTTATTACACATACACACACACACACACACACTTCTTTATTGTCCCCTGACTAAAGCATGAGCTACATAAGGGCAAGAACTTCCTGGCAGCCAGTATAGTGCTGGGGTACATGGCAGATTCTCAGTTAGACAGTTTATGAAATGAACAGATTTTGGATCATTTCTTGTCCCTGCAAAAGTTGCAAGAATACATTATTTTATCCTACTTTTGATAATTACATTGCTTCTCTGCAATTTTCTATACCCTCCCACATAATTTCATTTTAATTTCTCTCCATTAAGAAACCTTTACATTGTATTGTCATCAAATGTAAAATCTTCAGAAATGTTAAAGCATAGTATAATGAAGAGGTGTGCACTTTACCAATCCTGACATTTTGCCACTTTTGTTTAATCTCTCTGTCTATACCTGGGTTTATATAATTTTTTTCTGAACTATTTAAATTGGTTAAGATATCTTTGTAGATCTTCACCCTCCATTCCCGAATAGCTTCAGAGTAATATCTTCGAAGAACAAAGACATTCTCCTACATCTCCTTGATACAAATATCATTTTGAAAATGTTTAACATTGGTACAGTACTACTGCCTAACATAGCCCATATTGAGATTCCCCTAATTATCTCCATAATGTCCATGTAATGCTTTCTCTTTTTTACTAAATAAAAATATTTCATTTAAAAGCGTTTATTGAAGAAATGTTATTTAGGTTCCAAGTGTGTATCGTTATAAATCAGGGTCTGTATGTACAATGTTAAGTTCACCACTGAAAGACAAAATTCCACCTTTTACCATATAGTTGCTCCCTTTTACCCATTTACCCACTCTGTTTCCCCTTCCCCCTCTGGTAACCACTAATTTAGTCTTATAGTCTAAAAAGTTTGTTTTATTTGTTTTATATAGTTCATTCACAGCTTTATAGAAGTCCTTGATCTAACCAAGTTTCCTCCATTGCATTTAATTGTTATGCTTCTCAGTGTTACATTTAATCTAGAACATAGTTGCCTGGATTTTATTGGTCTTTAAAGCCTTTACTTTTTTGTTTCTTTGTTTTTAAGAACCCAGGCCAGATGTTTGACAAGATGTGCTTTGATTTGGATTTGTCTGATTGTATAATCTGATCTACTAATAAGAAAATGTTTTGACAGAAACATAACCCAGGTGAAGTTGTGCACTTCTCAGGTGATCACTGTCATTCTGTCTCATGTGACTGGTAAAGCCACCTGGGACTGTTAGGTTAGGGTGTGTCCACCACAGTCCCCTGTTGTAAGGATGTCTGTTTTCCTTTTGTAAATGGCCTCTGACGTGCCACTTTGAGAGAATTTAGTTCTCCTGTTCCCCTGATAACCTTTCACCAGTTGTTTCAATGATGTAAAATGACAGCATTCTTTTTCTATCATTCCTTCTATGATTATTAGTTGATATCTTTTTCCCTTGATTTAAAATTTTTTCTTCATATCAGTATGGATTCATGAATTCCTTTATATTTGGTATGCTATTATCTAATTCTTTCATTTTGATACTCTGGTTGTCCCAAATTTGGCTAGAGGGAATTCTGCATCCCAGTTTTGATGGGGAAAATAATTGTGTCATCTCTAGTCAATATTTTGGTAAGAGGTAATGGGGTCCCCTAGTTATTGTATGACACTGAAGGAAATAGTAAATTCTTCAAGGGGCAACTGAAGAGGCCGTGGGTACCCCAGGATGACAATCTTGTTCCACTAACTTCCTGCCAATCACTCATTAATGACCATCTAGCTGATCTGGAACTGGGTTTCTGTCCTGGGCTAAGACTACGCTGAATGGAGCAACGTGGCAGAGGTTGTCTATACAGCAGCCAATCACTGAGCGAAATATTTTGACTTTGTCTTATTTTTCAGTTTAGCTTCCAGATCTATAGACTCTGACTCTTTGGATTGGGCCCCATACTTATTCTGAATCTTTGAAAGGTTTTTGCAGGTGATTTTGGTATCTTAGATTTGTAAATGAATATGTTTAACAAAAACCCAAGTGGCAAATATTCTGTTCTATTGAATGAAGTTAAACCCAGGCTCATTAACATGTGAACTGATTGTAAAGTAGCTTGGCATCAGCTCTGCTGTACTTAACACCTTTAGCTAGTTTGGGTTAGACTATTGATAAATCAATAGCATGTATTGGCTGAGTGAAAAATCAAATGTATAACTGATGAACAGACTTCCTTAACAGAGTATATTTTGGGATATTCATGACAGGTTTTAAAAGTGGAATAGTGGGGCCTCCCTGGTGGCGCAGTGGGTTGAGCAACACACTATGAAGCAAACCGCAGACACTGCAGCATGAGTTCGATCCCTGCTGCTGGCCAGAGAGGGGACCCACATGTCAAAGCAGAACTCTCCTGCCTCGCCTGCTGCTGCCCTCAGCAGTATGTTTCAGTCAGTCTGCCTGTTCTGCTCCCCACTCTGTCTCTGGTGAATCCTTTCACCTCCCGTGTCTCTGGCCTGTACCTCAGCTCTTGAATGCATAAATAAATAAATCTTAAAAAAAAATAGTGAAAAGTAATAGATTTTTTTAAAGTTTTATTTATTTATGCATATAAGAACTGAGCAGGGGTATGGGGGTGAGAGGGGTCACCAGAGACAGAGTGGGGAGCAGAGCAGGCTGATCTACTGAGATATACTGCTGAGGGTAACAGCAGGGCAAGACAGAAGAGGTCTGCTGTGCCACATGGGTCACCTCCCTGGCCTGGATGGAACTCATAGTACTGTACCTTAACCCTTTGTGCCACCAGGGAGGCCCCCTGAAAAGTAATAGATCTTATGGGAAATAAAGGGTTGTCTTTACTTGATTTTTAAGATGGGAACAGAATGTATTTGCATCCACCCTCTACTTTATACTATTACAGTTGTATAGAAGTATATGACCATAAAAAACTCATCAACTATCTCTGTACTATTTCCTCTAGACATTTAAGTTCTACTACTGCTACTAAAATGTGTAATTTGACCTTTGCTTAGATTTTTTAAATATAGGTATAAATTTTAAACTATATTTACCTGAAAACAAAGGAGTTAAATTTTACTGGCTGAAAAGCAGGTTAGGGGCAAAGAATTGTGGACTTGGAGGTGAGGTTCATTGTCTATAGGGCATTTCAAATAGGGAGAAGCACGAGGAGATTTTTCTTCATATAAATGGAGTAGTTTTGAAGGTATTGGTGGGCCTTCATCTCTGGGGAGCCCTCCTCCTCTGACTGTCCAGTCCTCAGCCCACTTTGGAGTTCATTTCAGGATGGTTTCTACTTACACAGGCTGTGTCAGATCAGTTGCATCTGTTAATATGAGCCTCACATAGAAAGTTAGATAAGTTTTAGTTTCTTTCCTTTGGGTCTGATATGAAATCAGCCATTTAGCCTCAGTTTCCCTGGGATGGAGGAATTGAGGTGGTTAGTCATACTGCCTTGATGATGAGAGTTTTAGAGCAAAATGCATGCCTTAGGTTAATTTGTAACAGGGTGGTCTCCAGGAAAATGGGAGATTCCAGGTTCCCTGCCCTACCCAAGGAAAGGTGGAGCTGAACTGGGAGGAGGTGACCTGAAAGAGGCTCATGGAGCAGAGAGACATGTGAAGAAGCTGTACTTGCTTCTTGGTCTCGGAATGGTTGAAACAGATGTGAGTGAGAGACCCATGGGGAGGTTAACAGTGGCAGTTTTTATCTTGTTTTTGATTTTGCTGCTTCTGCCCCTGATATGGTGGGTCCCTTCTGTCTCTTTCCTGTAGGTTCGCACCAGAAGTTACCTTATACTTGTGACAAGTTTTTGAGCCTCAGTGGCCCTGCTTTGAGCCAACCATGCTTGGCTGGACATTTACCCACAAAGGGATGGGGTAACGTTGTGTGCTTGATTTGGTAACTGTGTTCCTTATCTTTCCCTTCTCATCATTCCACATTAGTTGTCTTTCCATTAAAGTTTCTTTCCATACACACTAGAGTATATTTTGTTTTGATGTGGTGGATGGCAGAAACTTTTTAGAGCGGGCAGGATTAGGGGTTCTGGGGAGTCACTCATTCTGCCTGCCCTGTAACAAATTAAGTGACATATAAGGAAATGGTATATGTTTTGTGTTATATTTGGGTTCAGGTCCAAACTCAGATAATTCCAGCCTTGTGACAATGGCTTCTTTGAATCTGCATACAACTCTGTTAATACCCATCTTAAAGGTGTTACTCTTTGGAGCAATGTATAGAAAGGTTTAGGCACGTGGGACTACATCAAGATAAAAAGCTTCTGTACAGCGAAGGAAACATTAAACAAAATAAAAAAGAAACCCCACTGAATGGGAAAAAGTCTTTGCGCTCCACACAACAGACAAGGGTATGATCACAAAGATATACAAAGAACTCACAGACTCAAGAAAATCAAAGTAAACGACCCAATCAAAAAATGGGCAGGAGAACTTAAAAGACAATTCAACCAAGGAGGATATACACATGGCCAACAAGCATATGAAAAGATGTTCAACATCTCTCATAATCAGGGAAATACAAATTAAAACCACAATGAGGTACCACCTTACACCTGTAAGAATGGCATGTATCAAAAAACAACAACAATAAATGCTGGCGAGGTTGTGGAGAAAAAGGAACTCTACTACACTGCTGGTGGGAATGCAAGTTAATCCAACCACTATGAAAGGCTGTATGGAGGTTCCTCGGCCTACTAGAGATGGAACTACCATATGACCCGGCAATCCCACTCCTAGGAATCTACCCAAAGTACACAAAAACACCAATCCAAAAGAGCGCCTGTACCCCCATGTTTATTGCAGCACTATTTATAATTGGTAAGACCTGGAAACAGCCCAAATGCCCAAAAGTAGAGGACTGGATCAAGAAGATGTGGTACATATACACAATGGAATACTATTCAGCAATCAAAAATAAAAAAAAAACTATGGACATTTATAGAAACATGGATGGAGCTAGAAGGAATTATACTCAGTGAAACAAGCCAGAAGGCAAGAGAAAAATTTCAGATGGCCTCGCTTTTAGGAGGAATGTGAAAAAACAATCACAACAAAAATAAAAACAAAACAAACAACAAACAAAAACAAGAGAAAGCTAAAGGAAATGGGCAGTCATAACCAAAACAACCAAACAATCAAAAACTCAACAAAATCAAAAGATCAAAGGTAAACCCAAGGGTGTGGGCAGAGGGAGAGGAGGGCAAAGACGGTGATGTGGCATAAAGAGCACGGGTGAAAATGGTGGTGGGAACCCCTTGGGGAATACAAACTATGTCAAATACAATTAAATATAATAAAAAAATGCTATCATTACACGTTTTCCTAATCCTAATTTATATTGTGTATTAAAAAATTGAAGCTTAAAAAATAAAAAAGAAAGGTTTAGGAAAGCAGTAAAGTACAATGTAGATCTATCTATCTATCTATCTATCTATCTATCTATCTATCTATCTATCTATCTATCTATCTACCTGTCTACCTACCTACCTACCTACCTAGCTACCTATCTATCACATGTGAATGTGGCCTCATTCTTCAATGTTTTTTATTTCTACAAACTGAGTATAAGCTGGGTGCAGACCCTTCTCTTGTATCCTACCCACTTGCATTATATTTTCAGCCTATCTATGAACCTGATCCCTGACCAAAAGTTTTCCCAAGAAGTCACTTGCTAGTCCCTGGATGAATCTATGTTTATGGAAGGAAGTATGAACTTAGACTTATCACTTTGCATTTGCAAGAGATTTGAAGTCAGTAGCTACTACACATGGCCTTTATTTGTACTTTAGCAAGGTTATTTTTATGACCTTTCAGCTCAGGTTTTTTCTTTATTTACTCCCATTTGAAAAGCTGTTGTTTGGATTAGTGGTGGCACTTTTAGAATTTACACAGAAGAAAAACATACTGTTTGCTGAGTGGAAAGGCTTCTGTTCTTTCCATAGTTACGTTACAAAATTCAATGCTATGCTATCATTGGAAATTTCTTAAAGATGACAATATCTCTTTTGGTGAAAATAAGCATTTTCAATTTGGGGCACTGCCAATAAATGCTTGGGATAAAGAAAAAATAGTTTGCATATATTCTCTATAAAATCAGACTTTTAAAAAGAGATTGGAGAGGAAGAAATTGATGATCAAACAGGAAATAATGTAGAGGTATGCCCCACTTAGAGATGATCATATTGTAAAAAAAAAACCTTGAATGTGAGAAGGTAATAGAGATAGAGGAGAATGGATGATCTATAAAAAGATTTGTTAGAAGTATTTACAAGTCATTTTTAGATCATTAAATTAATTAAAGTGTTTGGCTATTAGCAATGAAATAAGAAGCCTAAATGTTAGACGTGAAAATTATTTAAAAATCAGAAGTAGAAATTAAATATATTGATGACTCGACATTGTTTGAAGAAAAAAAAGACTTTGACTTACATGTAATTAGTTTGCATCCTACCCACAGAACAAAGTAATTTGGGGCTCCTGAAGAGGAGGTGGTAGCTAACTTGCGATTTATGAATAACATTCACATGAAAATGGCATCATGTATCTTTGGGTTATTTGTGGGAGTTTTGATCCACAGGTGTCTGCCTATGGTAGAAACAATGAGATTGTCACCCATTTATGGCAGCGAGTGGGCCACCACGGGTATTCCTAGTCTGAGTGCTGAGGGGTAGTTTGGACTGTGAGTCAAAGAGGGAATCCTAACTCTTCCAACACGGCCTGTAGGAAGAGAATCTGCAATCTATGCTTCTATATGGTTTCTCAGGAAAATGATAAGTCAGATTTGGAAACCTCCAGGCTAGTCAGTGTAAAGGGAGGGGCAGTAAGACATGCAAACCATCAGCATATTATCCTATTGTGTTTTCTGAGTCTCACAGTTCCAATATAGAAGTACAATATAAAAGCATTGGGAATTTAATTCTACCTACAGTCACACTGTCTATTTTCAAATCATTCTGTACTTCTCTGTGTGTCTTTAGGCAAGTTGTCTAGCCCAATTCCTTATCTGTAAAATGGAAATATTAATATTACCTACTCTGAGAAATGTTACGAGTATTGCTTAAGTTATTGTATGGGGTTCCCGGGTCCAATTTCCAAGGAGGGTGTGTGGACGTGTCTTCTCACCAACAAACAATTCCTAGACACCAGCTCTGCATTCTCCCAAAATGTCAACATGCTCATCAAAGCTCTCTAGGCCCCTTTTTATTTGAATGCTTCATTGCATAAGCAGATAAGCAGGTCAGGGAGGACCAGAATTTCCAGTCCTCTTCTGAAGAATTTCCCCAAAGTCACTCTATTAACAAAAGATAATTTTGCCACTCTCAGCACTTAGGAAATTCCAAGGATTTAGGAGCTGTGAGTCACGAACTCTGTGTGTGTGTGTGTGTGCGTATGCACGTGCATGTCTATACACACACATCAGTGTGTGTGTGTGTATGCCACTTGAATGGCCAAAATTTGTATTTCTTATAAATCGCACTACTACAGTTGAAGTCATTTTTGGAGAGGTGTTGGGTTCAGAGAATGGGGTCCTTGGGTTAACTCTGGGAAATTTTTCACTAGAACTCCCTTTTCAGGGACACACAGTGAGTTTCTCCACAAGACACAGGCATTAGTTATATCCAAAAGGGCAGGTTTGTTATTAAAAGGGGGAAAAGAATAAAGGACACTTGCATAGACATAAGGGGGCAGAAAGAGCTGCCAGCAGAGACAGGTTTGCTAAAAGACAGACCTGCATAGTCACTGGCGGGCAGTCTTGGGAGCGGAGCTGCCTCTGCTGCTTGCAAAGGGAGAAGGCTGGCGAAGAAAAGCACCTGCAGAGGCACAGGCAGGCAGGAGGGTTGCTGTCCTGTGCCAGTGCAGAACTTGTACTGATAGTCTTCTCTTTGGCAGGGGCTCATTTCCTTATGGAGTTCTTAACTTTTGTTAAATGGATTACTTGTATGGCGCAACTATGTTGAACCAGTGATCTCTACAGTGGCCCTCAATCTCCATATTCTCACCTCTGGTCTGCACCTTGGGGTACTCTCTGTGGCAGTCTGATACTTGCTACAGCAGTTGGCGCCTAAGGCGGTTTCGTTTCTGTAGTTGGTTTAACGACTGTGTTAATCACTTCTACCCGCACCTCCAGCTTTTGGCCTTCCGTGAGCCAGGTTTCTGGTTGTGTGGTGCCTCCTTTCCAAATGTTCTACTCTTAATCTCCTTCACAGTTACTGTTTATAGAAGACTTAAAATAGAACCTGGCACCTAGTAAGCTCTCAGGAAATGTTACTGATATAGCTGCAGACTTGGGAGCTTGTGGTTCGCGTGGAGAAGGTCTTAGAAGTCCTTGGCCTAGAGATACAGAGAAAATGTCAGTGTGTGGGGGCTCAGAGGAGCGCCAGTTTTCAAAGTACACGTGCTGGGAATGAAATGCTTAACTGGTAAAATGTCCAATCCGTTGCCAGGTAATAGAAAATCTACCCTTGATGGTGACCTGCCATTCAGTAAACCAAGCTTGAGACCTTGACTCCTCCCTCTATTGAATGGCATCTATTTATTTTTTTTTTAGATTTATTTATGCATACAAGAGCTGAGGTACAGGCCAGAGTCACGGGAGGTGAGAGGATTCACCAGAGACAGAGTGGGGAGCAGAACAGGCAGATGGACTGAAACACACTGCTGAGGGGAGCAGCGGGAGAGACAGGAGAGGTCTGCTTTTCCGTGTGGGTTCCCTCCCTGGCCAGGAATCGAACTCAGGCTGCTGTGCTGCAGATGCTTCACAGTGTGGCGCTCAACCCACTGCGCCACCAGGGAGGCCCTTGAATGGCATTTAATCCTTGCTAAAAAAGAAATTCTCAAATAACCTTCCATCCTCTCCAATTTGTGCTTTCTTTGCTCTGAGACAGGCTTGATGCATCTCCACCCTGTTCTCGCAACCAGTTTCCTGTGACAGGTGCGGCACTGTCACAGTGCAATTTCATCTAGCGCCTAGTTCCACAAACTCAAATGCTTCCCAAGGGCTTTGGCTGAGGAGGAACATTGGCAAACTAGGTAGTTGTCAGCATCTTGGGAACAGATACTTCCAGACTCTGGGGATCACAGAGTCTGTATGACAAGATCTTAAGAGAAATTAAAATTCCAAATTTGTGTGTGAATCCCCAGAGTTTTAAATTTTGGTAACTAATTCAAGTGTTTTACAAACAGAACATGTTTAGTGCTTTGGGGATCTACAAACTGTCTGTTCATTGACTTCTGCTCTCAGTGCCCAAGCCTGGTCACATGAGACCTTCTATGATAAAGCTGCTTGCTCCCAGCCCCACTCTCTTCATCACTCTTAAAGCTGCCCTTACTTTTTTGTATCCCATTGTTATACTTGTGTCTCTGCCCCTATTAGTAAAGTCCTGTTTGCCTGTAATGCATGCTTTGACGTCCTCACACTTGGCCTGACAACGCCTTTTTGTTACAGGGCAGGGAGAGGAGCACCCCAGAACCCCCAAACATGCTCTTTCCAAATGGGTTTTGCTATTTGCCACATATAAGGCCTTTAATAGAAAAAAATTTTAATACAATTGAAAAACATTACAAAAACCAAAGAATATAATTACTAAGTTAAGCATCTAAAGTTACCCATTTCCTTAAGGGTAAAAGTTTAGCTAAATAAAATTGGTTTAAAGCAAGGCCTAAAAGTCTGCTACAAGTTTAAAGGACCTTTCAGTGAAGACCCATAAAAAAGGGTCAGAAAAATTCAAACAAATCCGAAAGAAAAAAAGCAAAATCAAAATAAAAATTGCCATTATTAAACTCCTCACGAGTCTCTCACCCGCATCTGTTCTAACCAGTCCAATACCAAAAAGCAAGCGGTTTCTTCACGTGTCCCTCTGCTCCACATGCCTCCTCCACGCATCTTTGCTACTTACTCTTCATCCTGCTTCCTTCTTCCTCCCTTCCTTCTGTCCTCCTATCTCCTCTTTTCAACATTTTCTTATCCCTGCTCAACTCCACCTACTTAAGATAAAGTCAAAATTCTAAAACTTCCCCTTTTTCTGGGGACCACCCCATTACATTGTGATTACAGTGTAGGGAGAAAGGCACCCAGAGCGCCCAGCCTGCCCACTCTCAATAGGTTCTGCCACCTGCCCCATCAAGACAAAACACTCTATTATGTAAGACCTTTAATGGAAAGGAATCTTAACACAATTAGTGTGCAATAAAGAAAAAGAATAAAGCTTCCAAATCAAGCACGTGAAGTTACTATCCCCTCATGTGTAAATACCCAAACAGGGTTGGCACAAAGCGGGGACATGGAGGCCTGAAAGCCTGTCACAAATCTAAGCACCTCCTGGTGGGAACCTACGGGAAAGGGGCAAAAGGAGCCCAGTACATCTGGGACAGAAGCAGCAAAATCAAAATCAAGATAAAAGTTGCCATTGTTAACATCCCCATGGGTCTCTCACACACATCTTTTTCACCCAATCCAAGACCAAGAAGCAAGTACAGCTTCTTCACATGTCTCTCTGCTCCGTGTTCCTCCTCAAGATCTCTTTCTTGCTCTCCATCTTTCTTCCTTCCCGCTCTCTCTGCCAGCTTCTCCTCCTCCCTGCTCAACTTCACCCTTCCTTGGGTGGGGCAGGGAACCTGGAACCTCCTCTTTTCCTGTGAATCATCCTGTTAAAAGTTTACCCTTGTATTTGCAGAGAAAATATATCTGAGCCCTAAGCCCTATGCTGCAGTTATGGGGAGGGGTGCTATGAGGGGAGAGAGGAATTCTTGCCTTCAGTGCCTTTAAATCTGTAATTAGCACAGGTGCTGAACCCTCCTGGGGTATTCCTTGATCACCCTTTCTACAACTTCCTTCACTGCATGTCACACCCAGTTCTCATGGGTGTGGGGGTTTTCCACATCACAAAACAATTTCGAACACCAGGTGTCCTACGATTCAACTCAGTACTGATATTGTCTACCTAGAGGTAGCATCTGATTCCACAGCTGAAAGGCTCAGTCTCCTTCAACAGATGCCAATTGCAAGTGCAGATTTTTTTAAGATTTATTTATTTATGCATACAAGAGATGGGGTACAGGCCAGAGGCATGGGAGGTGAGAGGATTCACCAGAGACAGAGTGGAGAGCAGAACAGGCAGATGGACTGAAACACACTGCTGAGGGGAGCAGCAGGTGAGGCAGGAGAGGTCTGCTGCACCATATGGGTACCCTCCCTGGCTGGGGATCAAACTTGTGCTGCTGTGCTGCAGATGCTTCACAGGGTGGCTCTCAACCCACTGCGCCACCAGGGAGGCCAGGAGCAAATTGTTAACTGTGTTTCTAACCAACTAGCTACAGATTGGAGAGGCCCATGACCGCCTCCTTGCGTTGAATTTGCTAGAGCTGTTCACAGAACTCAGGAAACCAATTTTCTCACTCTGTTGCTGGTTTATTACAAAGAATATGAATCAACAATCAGATGGAGAGATATTGGGTGAGGTGCAAGGGAAGGGACTCAAAGCACCCTTGTTTCTTTGTGTGCTACTCTCCCTGAATTGCCCTGTGATGAACCCAGAACCACTACACAGCCATTCTAGGCTAAAACTTAAAAGACCAACTAGAACAGTTTGGCATGAATGTGGAACAAATGGGAATACACTATAGTGCAGATATAAAATTTTTAAAACAGTTTGGTAGTTTCTTAAAAGGTTAAGCATACACACACTGTATCACTCAGCCACTCTGAATACCAATGTTCATAGCAACTTTGCTTGCAACAGACAAAAATCTGGAAATAATCTAAATATCCATCAACACATGAGTGGGTAAACAGATTGTGTGACATTGTAGGGTAAATGAAGCTTGCTCAAGCTTTTGCACCGTGCCCTCTGTGGGTATCACCTGCAGCCTTGAATGCAGGAGGTACTTGGGAACGTGGTCTCAGGGTATGTGTGCCTCGTGATGGGTGCCTGGAGTGTGGTGTGGGCGTTTGAAAGTGGACTCCCCTTAGCGAGAGACTCCCCTTAGTCACAGAGGCCTGAGTGCAGTAGAGTGTAGTGGAGGGCGGCTGAGAATGGCTACAGAAGGCGAGCCTATGAGAGAATGCCAGCACCCAGAGAGGAAAGATTCACCTGGGGCTAGGAAGCCTGCCAGCCTCCTGGCCCCCTGACCCCCTGCCTGCCCTGCACCTGGCTGCCTCACTACAAATGGTGTAGAAATATCATTAAAAGCCTGAAAATGCCACTGAGGGCTCCAGGACTCTCCTTTATCCATCTGCCCAGATCCACTGAGAACTTGCTCTGTGACTTGCTGGCACTACAGAGATCCACACAACAAAGTACTAATCAGCAATAGGAAGGAAGGAACTATTGACATCTAACTTTGTGGACAAATCTCAAAATACTTATGACCAATAGAAAAAACTAGACAAAAATTTATAGCTGTGTGATTTCATCCATATAAAACTATGATGCATTAGTGGCAAAACACAGTAGTAAAAATATCTTGTTTACTAGAGGGTCTGGGGAGAGGTAAGAAGGGATAGGGGAAGGAGGAGGACAAGGCATTGACTGGAGGTTTGGTGGAAGGGGAATGAAGTATGTAAATATGGAAGATTAAAAATGAAACGGACACATTAAAAAATAAAATCTAGAGTATTCAAAGAATAACACTAAGAAATGCAAATTGGTCTTTGGTAACCGAAAGCAGATCAGTGACTGGAGGTTAGGGCAGTGACTGGAGGTTAGGGCAGTGACTGGAGGTTAGGGAAGCAGGAACAGGCAGTCATGGGTGTTCATTCTCTTGATGGTGGTAATGGTTTCATGGGTGTATAAATGTCACAGCTTTTCTATTGTATACTTTAAATATGTGGAGTTTATCATATGATTATTATACTTCAAAGCTGTGAAAGAAAAAGTCAGAGACCTGTATTTCTTTGACCTCACCCATTATCTAGAGTACACCATTTTTAACAATAGGTACTGGATGATTATTTCTGAAGTTTCTTTATAAAATAAAGCTGGGTGCGGGCAAGAAAATGTCTGAGGAACAACTAGAAATTCTAGTGTAACCTTTGTTTATTAGAATGAAGGCTGGCTGGGGCCTCCCTGGTGGTGCAGTGGGTTAAGTTCAATCCCTGCCTCTGGCCAGGGAGGGGACCCACATGGCGTAGCAGAAGTCTCCTGCCTCACCCGCTGTTCCCCTAAGCAGTGTGTTTCAGTCAGTCTGCCTGTTCTGCTCCCTACTCTGTCTCTGGTGAATCGTCTCACCGCCCTGGACTCTGGCCTGTACCCCAGCTCTTGTATGCATAAATAAATAAATCTTAAAAAAAAAATAATGAAGGCTGGCTGGGACCACCTTTCCTTTAAGATGACTGCATTGTCTCTTCTTTTTTTTTATTTTTTAAGATTTATTTATTTATGCATACAAGCACTGGGGTACAGGCCAGAGGTGTGGGGCGGTGAGAGAATCCACCAGACAGAGCAGGGAGCAGAACAGGCAGATGGACCGAAATCCTGCTGAGAGATATCTTGCAACCATCCCAGACTGGGTAGGAGGTTCAATGGTCGATACGTGACTGTCCAGTCATTTAAATTCCACATGGAAATCCACAATGTCAGGCCCCTGTACATAGCCCAACTATCAGTACAAATTACCAGAGGAGAAGGTTCATGGGCCACCACCATCCATACACCACTTGCAGTTCAGGGCTTTGTTGTCCAATCCTGTACCCACCCAGCAATTGGGTATGTGGTTCTCACTAGGACCGGCGCTGTGGCGGTTATACTTTCAGTAGCTAGTAAGGCTGCATACACTGCAGCTAGCTGTTTTTCAATTAAGGAATACCTAACCTCGGCCCCCTTCCACGGCTGGGACCAGAATCCACTAGACTGTCGTAGCCTCTCTGATTTCTGCCAGAGTCCCCACCCGAACCCTTCCTGAGTGACATGCACATCCAGCTCACAGGGTCGGGTCAAAAACCTGCAAGGCTTGAGCAGCCTTTATAGTCCTTTTGGCTGTGGCAAATGCTGTGTCTGCCTCAGCAGACCAATCCCATCTGGCCCCCTTGTGTATTAACATATACAGGGGGCGTAGGAGCTGGGCCATGTGAGGTACAAATGCCCTCCAATAACCCAGCAGCCTGAGAAAGGCTAGCAGCTGCTTCACTGTGGTTGGAGTGGGGTAAACTTGCACTTTATCTATGACAGCGTCAGGAATAACCTTTGTCTTACCCAACCAAACTCCCAAGAACTTAACGGACAATCCAGGCCCCTGCAGCTTACTTTCATTGACTGCCCAGCCACATGTTTTCATGGCGTCAATAGGAGGGGTACTGCCTTTTCCAAATTTACAAGAGAGTCACTAGTCAACAAAATGTTATCAATGTAATGATACAAACGCACTGAGGATGGTCTCTCCCACTGGGCCAAATCTGCTGCCACCAGCCCGTGGCACAGAGTAGGACTATGCAGGTATCCTTGTGGGAGTACGGTAAAGGTCCACTGCCAGCCTTCCCATGTGAAGGCAAATTGGTCCTGACTCTCCGTAGCTATATCTATTGAAAAAAAAAGCATTAGCCAGATCGGCTACAAAATGATCCATGCCTAGCTCTTGGCTCAGAGAATCCATCAGGTCTGCCACTAAAGGCACTGCAGCATGCAAGGGGGGGATGACTTTATTTAACTCACGATAGTCCACCGTCATGCGCCATGAGCCATCAGGCTTCTTCACCGGCCACACAGGTGAATTGTGGGGGCTGTGGGCAGTACGCACAATGCCCACTCTCTCTAGTTCTGATACTGTGCCTGTGATTTCCTTGTGGCCTCCTGGCAGCCGATATTGTTTGGTATTGGTGATTCGCCTAGGGACTGGCAGCTGTATGGGTGGATACTTGGCATGTCCACGCACCACTGCCTTCACCACATGCACTCTGAGGCGAAACTCTCCAGCCATGGCTCCAGCCACAAGCCGCGTGGATGTACTCCGGAATGGGCGATACATAAACTTTATATTCTTTT
This sequence comes from Galemys pyrenaicus, assembly GCA_019455555.1. Classification (NCBI taxonomy): domain Eukaryota; kingdom Metazoa; phylum Chordata; class Mammalia; order Eulipotyphla; family Talpidae; genus Galemys; species Galemys pyrenaicus. Next base: position 14,055,587 of record JAGFMF010011381.1, read on the forward strand.
GGGGGTAATCATCCAACCCCCAAGGGTACTCTCACTGCAGTTACCGTCACACTTTGGCCTCCATAGCCATCAATGTAACAAGTCTTCCCCTGAAATTTTTCTGGATTTCCATGGAGCAGAGTACATTCTGCTCCTGTATCTACCAGAGCCAAAACTCTTTGCACATTAGTTGGGGACCAGTGGATGGCAAGGTCCACATGTGGCCTCAGATCCCCGCCTGTCCCCTGTGGATGGGTTCCTTGGCCCTCACCCTATTCAGAAGTAAACAGGGCATCTCCCGGGGCTAAGGTTGGCAGTAAGTGGTCTTCCAGGTGCAGGGCACATGCCTGAGGCCTGGAATTTCTAGGCTCTCCCTTAGCAGCTGCCCTTCTTATGGGCATAAACCTCTGGTCTTCCTGCAGTTGCTTCCATAATTCCAACAGATAGGCATTGGGCCTCGCATGTATTTTGGTACGAACTACCCCTGCTCTCACTAGGTCTGCCCACACTTGATTAAGGGTAACTTTAACAGGCTCTTTAGTTTTAAAAGGCTTCCTTGCCCTCTTTGGCATTCCTGATCTTTCAACGATTACCCGTATTCCCTTCTGAGTCTGGGAGCGCCTGCTCTCAACT
>JAGFMF010011381.1:14063253-14073940 GCA_019455555.1 Galemys pyrenaicus
GAGGTCTGCCACGCCATGTGGGTCCCCTCCCTGGCCGGCAGCAGGGATCGAACTCGTGCTGCAGTGGCTGCGGTTTGCTTCATAGTGTTGCTTAACCCAGTGCGCCACCGGGGAGGCCCCTCTTATGATTAAATTTTTATTTAGGACCTTGCTTGCTAGGAGCTGCCTGAGGCAAATGCTGGTTATGAGCATTTTAAAAAAAGATTTATGTATAGATGCAAGAACTGGGGTGTAGGCCAGAGATGGGGTTGAGTGGGGAAAGTAAGATGATTCACCAGAGAAAGAGTGGGGAGCAGAGCAAGCAGATCTACTGAAATACACTGCTGAAGGGAGCAGTGGACAAGATAGAAAAGGTCTGTGCCCTGTGGGTCACCTCCCTGGCTGGGGCTTAAACTCTGCAGGCCCAGGCCCCAGCAGTGATAGCGCTGAGACTTAACCCCTAAGCCACCAGGAAGGCCCTGGTTAGGAGCTCTACTGGAAGCACAGAGTGTTGTGAAGCCAAGATGCTTTACCAGTCCTGTGGCTTCTATAAATCAGTTTTTGTTATCTCGCCCTCCCAAGCCTCCGTGGCACTGTACTACTCTTAGAACAGGGTTCACATCCGTTTATTGTTTTAACACTGCATGGTATATCTTATTAGTTTGCTAACCTTGACTCCTTGAGGACTTTACCAATGTTCATGGTTATTCCTCATTCCATGAATATGCAGTAGGAGATTAGGGAGGTGTGGATTCTCATGAATTTACAGAGACCCTAGGAAAGGTGCAAATTGGAACAGCAATGACATAGCACATGATAGTAGCAATTTCAGTTACTATAATCTTGTAGGATAGAGGTCAAGGGACATTTTCACTAGAAAACAAACCCTGCAAAGTAGAATTTTAAAACACAAGAAAAACAAGTACACTTCAGAAGGGAAGAACTTCTACAAAGAAAAGGGAATGAGGAGGAATTAAAAATTTAAACAATTACAATAATCAAAGCCAAAGAAAAATCAGAATTAGATGGGAAGGAAAGTACTACTAAGAAAGAAGGTAGGTTGGGCCTCCCTGGTGGCACAGTGGGTTAAGCAACGCGCAATGAAGCAAACCTCAGCTAATGCAGCACGAGTTCAATTCCTGCTGTAGGCCAGGGAGGGGACCCACATGGCACAGCAGACCTCTCCTGTCTTGCCTGCTCCTCCCCTCAGCAGTATATTTCAGTAGACCTGCCTGCTCTGCTCCCGACTCTGTCTCTGGTGACTCCCCTCACACCCTGAAACTCTGGCCTGTACCCCAGTTCTTGTATGCATAAATATATCTTTAAAATAAAAAAAAAAGTAGGTTAAAGAGTTGGAATTAGATGTGTTTTGTTTGTCTTTTTTTAAAGCAACAGAGGGAACTGACAGCTTAGAAACTGTGTTGTCTGGGATGTATAAGAAGGTTTCCCTCTTGTCGGAGTTCCTTGTGGGCAAGAACTGGATTTGTTCAGGTTTTTGTGCTGTGCCTGACACAGGATCATGGATACATAACCATAGGTGGTAATACATGAACAAAAAAGGAGGAGCAGTTTATCATTTCTTCCCAGTAAGGGACTGGGAGTTGAGAGATTGAGATTTCAGGTGGTGGTAAATGTAGCTTGAAATGGTGGAGATTTTTGTGTTTAAATATTGGCATTGTACAATAATGTGGCTATTTTTAGAGGCTTACGTTTTTTGTCTGTTATAAAGAAGCTGTCTGCAATATGGGATTATTTTAGTTTTAGAAGATCAGGCTACATGTGGCAGTTGAATGCTTTTCAAGAATGTTATGAAGACTTCTCTGTGTCTCAAAGAGCTGTTTGTTGTTGGTATAGCCCAACAACTCATAAAAAGCTGTTAACACTTGGTGTCTCTGACACTGCCTCTGGGTGACCAGTAGTGACCATCACTACAGTCCATGGCTATCCAGCACTTTTGACAGTGAATGGCATCTGCTTATATCTGCACTTCCATTGGTCACTATCTGGGGTGAGATAGCCAGCCATTTGTGCCTACAGTAAGTTCTTTGTTTACCCCATTTGTAAAATAAACCCCATTTTGTTGTTCCTGGAGCCTGTGATATCTTACAATCATGTACGGGAATCCATACACAGTGACCTATCCTCCCTGGGCACTGTCCTTAGATTAGCTATTGCCCTTATTGTGTAGTTATATCTATAGTGCTACAGCCCTTGCTTCGGCTTTTGGCGGTTCTCTTGGGCAACCTGCCTATTTCATAATCATTTGGGATTTTACAGTATTTAGAGGAGTCATGTTCTGTATGAGTTTTTAAAATGTAGATAATTGACTTTTTCATTTTTACATTCTGATTTTAATGAAAATTCATTGTAGTTTGCATTTTTTAAAGTTCAGGCATGTGTCACATATCTACTCCCATTTTTCATGCTTATAGAAATGTTAGGAGTTTTTATATGTTTGTTTCAAATGAAATTTTTCAATTCAAGTATACTGCAAATTGACCTCTAAGTTAATTTGATTCCCTTTTAAGTAGATAGCATAGTGGTCCGTGTCGGTGAACTCCAATGGTTGAGATAGATGGGAACTATGCCTCCTTCCTCATTTACTTCCCCAAATGTGAGAGCAGACTCCTACAAACCCTCATGTATATACAACACTGAATTGCACAAGTAGACCAAAAACAGCTACAGAATGAATATGTGAATTTTTCATGTAAAGTTGGTGTGAAACAAGTGTGGCAATCTAGCCAAAATCAGATGACAAGAAGCCTCCAAACCAGTGACTGCACTTGGGCTTGTTCCAGAGCTGAACTGGGGCATCCTTGTACAGGATAATCTTGTGCTCATCAGATTCCAATAGCCTATTCATCCTGGAATGGAGTGACTACATATAGAATTTCTAGCCAATCTACCTATCAGACCATTAATTCAACAGTGAGGAATATTTCCTAACCTCCGTTGAGCTAATGTACAAAGACTTTAATGCTGATAGGGGTGAAGAGTTTGGAGTAACCACCTGTAGAGCAGTACCTTCGATGAGTACTTTCTAATGCTAGCCAGGCACTTGTGGTGTATGAGAGTGCTTGTGCCTGGTTAGGGTAAGTCATAGCTGCTAGAGGGTCAAGTAACACATTCTTATCCTACTGTCCACACTAGACTAATTATTATTCATATGACAGTCCCTTTACTGGAAATTTAGGAAACTTGCCCAGTACCAGCCAGCCTTGTTTCTTCTTCTGTGTTCCCTCAGGTCCTTCTGTTTATTTGTGTATCTTTGTACATATTTCCCCAGCCATCTTCTTCCCTTTCACTTCAGCAGATTCCACCTTTAAATACTTACAATAATGATCTTCTGATTTTCCAACCCTTTACTGAATCCCTACCATTTTCAGTCTGGGAACATATATTCATCAGACACATTGACTTGCTTATAATCAATATTGGTTTCATTTGTGTGTTGAGTGAGGAGGGGAATATTAGTCTTTTATTCCGTATGTTTCAGGCTAAAATATAGTTTAAGGGCCTCATGCATTTCTTAAACTATAACCAACCAGCTTATCAGAGTACCATATTCGAACACTATCTTAATATTTAAGATGGAGAATAGGGGATGAGGAAAAAAGAATATGGGAAAATTATGGGAAGATATACTTAAATGCCTTCTAAATCACAGTCCTTTACCTTGAACTTGTCTAAACACTTGTTCTCAAAAAACTGTACTATTGTACAGTTGAAAACTTTACTCTTTGTAGTCACAGCTTTGTAACACATTCCCTGCTCTAATTTAACCCTCTGTTAATGCTAAAATATATATGCCATGAGAGCTTAACAAATGTAATAAAGTAGATCAGATTGTGGTATCTGCAATAACCATATGTCCTTTAAGTCAGGTGGAGACTGTATTGTGCAAATGTTATCACTATGACAGAGATGGACAACATTTTTATAAGCAAAAATGAAATAATACTGTAAACTCTCCATTTATAAATTAACATAAGTGCTATCTACTCTCCCTATATCCCCCAACTATTGTTGTTTTGCTAGATTTGGTGTTTCCATTTTTAGAAGAGTAAGTAGAATGAATGTGGAACTTGACCAAAATGTGATAAACCCCAGGAAGTAGCTGATTCCTTATAGAAATGGCATGGAAGAATAGTGTCCATACATTAATGATTTCAGAAGTTAGAGTCCAATACTTGAAAGCAGCTACTTTCCTTTTCTGAATGTAGTGGTGTCCTTGAATGAGAAAAAACATGCCTTGCTTTTTACTTGACAGCTTAATATAAAAATCTTCCCCAGAAGAAATTTCTGTACTAGGTCTTTACAACAAAATTATTACAGTCATAGGGGTGGTCATGTACCCAAGCCTAAAGGAAATCAGGGTAGGCCTAAAATAAATTGTGTATGTTCTGTCATCTTTCTATTTCTTTTGTAGTCTCTAGGGGTTCTCTTTGAAGGAACCCAGTGGAATTGCCTTAAGCAATGATGTTTTGTTGTGTGACTTAGGTAGAGCATGACTGATTGGAAAACCCTTGATATACGACAATTGGGAACAATAACATTTTGGGAATGAAAATAATTTTTGGAGCCTTACTTCCTCTACTTCTGAAGCAGTTTAATCTGTTCTTTATGACTTTCAGTAACCATGTCAAGTATTCCCTAACATCACATTGAATTTTGTATTGTGAATTAATGAATTGCTTGGAACATCAATCTTGGAATAATAAGAGTCTATCCAGGAAAATCAGATCCTTGATACAGTATATAATCTTGCTCTGTTGAATACACAACTTCTATAAAAGCCCTGGTTTTTAGAGAAGGTAACTTTAAAAAAAAATGATTTATGCATATGAGAACTGGGGTATGGGCCAGAGGCATAGGAGGTGAGAGGATTCATCAGAGACAGAGTGGGGGCAGAACAGGCAGACTGACTGAAATTCATTGCTGAGGGGACCAGCCAGTGAGGCAGGAGAGGTCTGCCACACCATGTGGGTGACCTCTCTGGCCAGGTATCAGACTCTTGCTGCAAAGGCTACGGATGCTTCATAGTGCATTGTTTAACCTGTTGCGCCACCAGGGAGGTCCCTAGAGAAAGTAATTTAAGATGAAGTCTCTATCAGTACACTTCTTAAAGTATTTTAGGATCTGTTGTTAGATGAAATTAGACCACTATAACCTCTCACAGGATGACTTCAGGATCTGACCTCAGTGTTAGACCTCTGAATTTTGTAGTGAGTTGTAAGAACATCAAGAAATCTATGTCCGAACTTTTGTGGCTATGTTGTTGGTGATGTCTCTGGGTAATGCAGGGAACCTCTGTCATTCTTCAAGTGATGGTTATCTCTTAAAGGATTGATTCTCTTAAGAAACAGGTTAGTTAGGAAAAATTTCTGTGATTTCCCCTTTGTCTTAGTTTCTTGCTTAGTTTTTTCTTCTTACATCATAGCAATTTTGTGTTTTATAGTAGAAAGACTTGCCTTTTTTACAGTTTCTTCACTCCACATTTTAGGTGAGATTTGAAAGTCTTTCCCCATCACAACAAACCTAGTTGAAGAAAATTGCAAAAATCATTATGCAGGGGACTTGGTCCTTCATTTTTTTTCTATATGGAACAGCAGCTGAAGACAAAGAATCATTCAAGAAGTCAGCTATAAATAGCTCCTGAGTGTTCTTGAAGGGCGGTAGTTTCCCTTCTGCATAAAATTAATAGCCATATACAAAGTAATTACTGCTTATCCACTTAGGTAAAGGACAGATAGATGTGCCAACTGCCTTCTCTTAAAGTTTGTCATGCAAGTAATTGATTTCAACAAACTATCCAGTTTCAATTTATGATAATTTTATGTTCATATTTGGTGACTTTTTCTTTTTTCTTCAGTAGCAGAATTTTTTCTTTTTTCAAAAGGATATTCATAGGCTATATCATTTCAGCTACACCATTGCTCCATCTACATTAGCTCTCTTGGCTACCAGGAACAGATGAGTTGAAAAGTATAAGTGGAGAAGAAGTTGAAATCATATCAAAAAGTGGAAGTGTTATCTGTGCTTCTGTGCTACCTTTGATAAACAAATATTGCCTGTAACTAAGCATTTGCACAGGTAAAGTCTTCCAATTAAAGGGAAAGTCAAACAATTGAAGTCTCAAATATCTCAGACTCCACCTCCACTCTCCATACAGTTATGTTAATGAGGTCTTTGAAAGAAGGATTTTTTCACAAAAGTCATTTTGTTGAGGTACTTTCTTTGAGTGCACTTCTTAGGCTATTACTACTGCCTGGGACTAGAATGGCTAAGAGATGCCTTATTTCTCCCAGTTGTGATATCTCTTCAAAGTCGTGAGTATAATTCTAATAAATAAGGTCATGGTTTAAGTATTTTAGAAAAACCCTCTAGTGAACAATGTTTTGCTTAGAATCATTTTGTGAAGTGCTGTGTTTATAGTAGTCACTGAATAACTACATGATGGACAAATGAATAAAAGTTTCCTCTCAGTAAAATCATTCTCTAAGATCCACAACCCCAGAAACACTATCCCAAACAGGATGGGTGTCTCCAGAGCCTGTTCCAGTGATGGTCTTCGTAGTCTCTATCACAGCACCGTGTTAATGTCATTAAAATAGGAACTACTTATTGTGTGAACCAGGCCCTACACTAACCATCTTTCATCTGTCATCTCATTTATTCCTCCAAGTAATTCTATGAGATGAGGAAATCCTTGTGTAAAGATTTGCCTAAGACTTGCCTCTCTTACATGGAGTCTAACATACAGAGAGCCAACAGGTACCCGGAAGGCCTGCAGTCACTCATTATCAGGAAATACAAATTGAAACCACCACAAGATATCACCTCACTCCTGTGAGAATTGCTAGTGTCAAAAAGACAAGAAATAACAAGTGTTGGTTAGGATGTGGGGGAGAGGGAAACTTTGTACACTGTGGGAATGTAAATTGGTGTACCCACTGTGCAAAGGAGTATGGAGTTGCCTCCAGAATTTGAAAATAGAACCCTTCCATATGACCCAGAAAATGCACTTCTGGGTATTTATCCAAAGAAAACAAAAACAAATGGAAAAGATCTCTGCACTCCATGTTCATTATAGCATTAATTACAATCTGCAGTACATGGAAACAGCCTAAGTGTCCATCGATGCATGAATAGATAAGAAGATATGATGTGCATATATATAATCACATAGCTGTTGTGAGGATCAAAGGAGAAAGAGCTAATGAAAACCATAAAGAACTATGTAAATGTTGAAAGGATTCATAAACTACCTAATTTATCTATTTTGCAAGATCTAAGACTAAGGGTCCTCAAAGCACCCAAAGTATTTAAATAATTTAAAATTTTAAAATATTTATTTTATTACACTGTAGTTAATTTTTAGGCCATATTTGACTTCTCTTCTCAAGTTTTGTCCCTGTAGTTCTCCCACCACCATAGTACTGTGATTCATCACCACAGAACTTTGTATTCTTCCCCAACACTCTCCCCCCAAGTTCTGGCCCTTTTAATCACCCTTCCCCCCATAAAACCTCCGATCTGTGGTCAGCTTGCTAGTTTTTCCTGATCCTTTGGTTTCTCTATATTCCACATATAAGTGAAACCATTTGATAGTTATCATTTTTTTCTAATATACTTCATTTAAATAATCCCTTCCCACTCCATCCAGCTGCTGCAAATGGCATAAGTTTATCTTGTTTGAAAACTGAGTAGTATTCCCTTGTGTACATACACCATAGTGTCTCTCTTTTTTAATTTACATATATTTGACATCAATTGTATCCCCATGTATTCCCCATCACCATATCACCAGTGCACCATCACCTTAGTCCCCGTGCTCCTGTCTGCCCTCAACCCTCCCCCTCCTCCCTCCCTACCAAGTGTCTCCAATTTGTCCTTATCTTTTCATTTTTGGTTTTTGCTTGTTTCTTGTTGTTATTATTATTGTTCTTATTCCTTTCCTTGATCCTTATTTGGTTCATAACACCATAGCTTCTTGATCCACTCATCTGTTTTGGGGCATACAGGTTGTTTCCACATCTGGGCTATTGTAAATGATGCAATAAACACAGGAGAGCAGGTTTACTTTGGGATTAGAGTTTCTTCAAAAAACCAACTTTTGATTTCATTGATCCTTTTAAACTGTCTTTTAAAGTTCTGTTTCATTTGTTTCTGCTTGAATTTTTATGACTCACTTTTTTCTACTGGCTTTTTTGTCTGTTCTTTTTCTACTTCCTTGAGATGGAAAATTAGGTTGTTTCTTTGAGTTCTTTCTTCTTGATGTGGGCCTATATTGCTATATACCTTCCTCCTAATACTGCTTTTGTTGTGCCCCATATATTCTGAAAGGTTGTGCCCTCATCATTTGTCTCAAAGTATTTTTTTAACTTCTTTTCTTAGTTGCTCATTAATCAAGTGGTCTTTCAGTGGCTTGTTGTTCAGTCTCCATGTAATGAGTGATTTCCTTGCTCTCTTCTTGTAATAGATTTCTAGATCAACACCTTTAGGGTCAGAGAGGATACATGGTATGATTTCAGTCTTCATGTATTTGTTGATGTTTGTCTCGTGAATCAGTATGTAGTTGATCCTAGAGAATTATCCCTGTGTACTTGAAAAAAATGTGTATTAGGTTTTTTTGAGGTGCAAAAAAACTAGGTGTCCTCTAGTCCATGTGGTCTAGATCATTGGTTAGTGCTAGTATGTATTTATTTTCTGTCTCATTTATCTGTCCGTTGGTGAGAGTGGGTGTGGAAGTTTCCTACCATATATGTATTTTCTCCAATGTCTCTTTTCAGAGATGACAGTAATAGTCTAATGTATTTTAATGCTCCCTCATTTGGTGAGTATATATTGTGTTATGTCTTCCTGGTGTATTGTCCCCTTGATCACAATATAGTGTCTATCCATGTCTCTTATAACCTTTGTTAGCTGAAAGTGTATTTTATCTTATATAATTATGGCTGTCCCTGCCTTCCTTAGGAGGCCTTTTGCTTATAGAATTGTTGTCCAACTCTTTACTTTCAATGTATGTTTACCTCTGGAGCTCAATTGTGTTTCCTGGAGGCAGCAAAAGTTTGGATTCTTTTGTCTAATCCAACCTGCTAGTCTGTGTCTTTAAATTGATGAGCTTAGTCTGTTAACATTTATGGTGATTATGATATGGGGATGTCTGTTACTATCATTTTTCTTTTTGTTCTGTGGTTCTATTTAATTCCTCGAGCAGGTTTTTATGTTCATTCCTCTATTGGTTTCAATCCTAAGGTTTTTCTAATACTACTTTGATTGGGGGTGGTTAGTGTAGTGAGTTTCTAAGAGTCTGTTTGTCTGAGAAAGTCTTTATTTCCTCCTCATATTTGAAGGAGAGAATTTTAGGATATAGTATAGTATTCTTGGGTGGCATTTTTTGTCTTGGAGTTTTTTGACTTTGTCACTCCATTCTCACTCAAGTGTTTCCTCAGAGAAGTCTTACGTTACCCTAATCAGTTTTCCTTCATAGGTTACCTGTTTCTGCCCCTTTGTCAGCATTATTATTTTTACTTAGCCTTGGCCTCTTGGAAGCTTTAATATTATGTGTCTTGCAGTAGCTGTCTTTTCATTAAAGTAGTTTGGTGTCCTTTCAGTTTTTTGTATCTCTATTTTTTTTTTTTCCTTCTTCAAGTGTGGGGAGTTTTCTTCAATTATTTCCTTGAATAACTTTTCAGCTCCCTTCTTTCTTCCTTCTTCTGGGATTCCTATGACTCATATTCCTTTCCTTGAGGTGTCAGAAAAGTGTTTCTTCCTTTTTCCTTTCTCTCTCTTTCCTTTTCTTTCTTGGTTCTTATTGTGCCTGAATCTTGAAGATTACTGATTTGTTCTTCATATCTTTTATTCTGTTTCCATGGCTTGCTCCAGAATTTTTTACCTCCTCCATTTATCTTTTACATCTTTAATTTCTTGCATAAAATTTCTGTCTTCATCTTCTGTTTATTATGTTACTCATAGACTTCTTTTCCTTTTCTGCAGTCTCTCATATATATGACTTGTTTTTCAAATTCTTTGAGTTTCTTAATTATGGCAATTTTGAATTCTTCATCTGACAAGAAGTAAAATGCTTCCATGTCAATGTTGTTGAATTTTAAAGATTTGATTTTCTTTCTGTGGTGTATCATTCCCCTAAAATCTTGCTTGAACATTTGTATTTTTCTTTTTCCTCACTGTTTGTTTTCAGGTTTGTTCTGCTATAGAGGAGGCTTCTATTGCACATGTGTCTGCCTCTCCCTCTAATTCTGGATGTTTACTAAGGTACAGCATGGGTTATCTTGGTGGCTGGGGGTGGTAGGCAAAATCTCTGGCTCATCTTACTTGGGAGTGGGTCATCTAGGTGGGTATGCAGTTGGTGCTGGCAGGGTCTCATCTACTAGACCTCTGTTGGTCTTGGCAGGTGCCCGTAAGTTCTCTCTCTGAAGGTTGTGCAGTTTCTGGGTGCTCTGACTCCCTCCCCAAAGTGGGTCCCAAGTCTCACCTGATCGGGCTGGTCTGGCATGGTCCCACGGAAATTCACAAGACCTCTGCTACTCTGGGCAGTGGCTGGTGGCTTCTCACACTGAAGGTGGGACGGTCTTCCTTCTCAAGGCGGGTCCATGTTCCCACTCACTGGGCTGGGGTTGTGAAACATTTCAATATTAAAAAATAACTGACCTAAGGAAAGCACAGAGGAATCGTTATCAGG
>JAGFMF010011381.1:14074848-14148658 GCA_019455555.1 Galemys pyrenaicus
CTCTCTGTGGTGAATCCTCTCACCCCCCACACCTCTGGCCTGTACCCCAGTGCTTGTATGCATAAATAAATAAATCTTTAAAAAAAAAAAAAGAAATGGGAAAATCCTTCCAGGCTGATGCTACAGAGAGGACTAATGCCGATAGATTGCCTTCTAGTGCTTTACAGAACTTCCTGGATCCCCAAGCTGATCTGTGTACATTTTCAGTGCTGCTTTCAATCGTTTTATTTAAGAGAATGTTCTATTTTCCCCTTGTGCCACCCCCATGTTCTTCTACAAACTCACTCTTGTATTTTCTTTATTTAAGCAAATATTTTCCTACAATGCTTCTCCATCTTGTTTAGTCACCTTCTTAATGGGGTTCATCTCCCTGACTATTAGGGACCACGCTGGTCCTGTTAAGGAAGCAAACAGGTTAGGCAATGCTTGCATTACATCTGAGAAAACAGAGCCTCAGTAGTTAAATATTTTGTCCCCAGGTTGGTAGCTATTGATTGTCCAATATGTCAAAACCATATCCTTGTCTCATAGGCTTGCCCTTTTCATTAGTCAGTTGACTTTCATTTCAGCACTTCCCATAAAAACTTCAGGAAGTAGCCTTCTCTCATCAACATAAAATACATCATGTCTTAGAAACTTATTGAAGAAAATGTTAGTTGGGTTGGTGAGGAGAAAGGGAAACATGGAAAAGAACAAGGCCATCATGAATTGCCTACCTTCTTCAATGAGTGTGGGAAAAGCAACACTCTGAATGGCATTCCCTGACTCTGTCTGTAAAACTAGCTTCAAACACCCTGCTTCAGCTATATCGTGTGTTTAGGAGAAAGTTGAATGTTTCCATTTTTTGTTTCTAGGTTTTTCTTTGTGGGTTTTTCTTCCATTTTTCATTGTAGGTTTTTGTATATGCTCTATTATTGCTTATTTGCAATGATTAATTGTCACGTGTAAAACAAAGAATTGAAAATGGATTCAATTCAGTTTTCCAAATGAATCCACCTGGAATTTGTGGCCTAATATCTGACAAACTGCAAAAGGCATTATGATCAAAAAGTACTTGGAATGATCTCCCCTCTGGTAATAACTAGAATTGTGGAACAGAGAGAAAGCAATTTGGAATGAATGAATTCCTCCTGCATCTTGACATCCATAATTTCCCACCTGGAGTCACTCCCGCAGCCTACAGTCCCTCTCTCCTTCCCTGAGATATCCCCTCTGCAATGTTGGTCCAGCACCCTTACAGCTGACTAACTGGTTTTAACAGAGACATAGAATAAACATTCAGTACTTAAATACCAAAAGTAAATTCGTAGTGGTAATTTTTTATTTTAATGTCTTTCTAAAAGAAAGGTTGGATGTTGAGTAACTATCATTGTGATTTTATATGGAACTAAAAACCTGTGGTTTCACGGTCAAGTAGAACTCTTCTGAGGATGAGAGCTTGGTGTGTAAAGGGCTCCATCTGTTGCGATGGCCTCCTAACTTAGTATTTAGTCTTATAAAATCCTTTGTGATGACTGTACATATATGTTACATTACTGTTCTTACCATTAGTGCTGTTGAAACTGTTCTCACAAAATCTGATCATCTTTTTAGGCATGCTCATGCTGTATCTCAATACATGGTTAACTTCTTGACAAGGTTTGGAGACTCCAGAGTCCTTCTTCTGACTTATCGTGTCTGTTCAGAGAGGCTGTGGATTATATCCCAGTGTCCTCTTGTGTCACTTTTTTTTTAAAAGATTTATTTATTTATGCATACAAGAGCTGGGGTATAGACCAGAGTCCAGGGCAGTGAGAGGATTCACCAGAGACAGAGCGGGGAGCAGAACAGAATGACTGACTGAAACACACTGCTGAGGGCAGCGGCGGGCAAGGCAGGAGAGGTCTGTGGCGCCATGTGGGTCCCCTCCCTGTCTGGCACCAGGGATCGAACTCGAGTTGCAGTGGCTGAGGTTTGCTTCATAGTGTGTTGCTTAACCCACTGTGCCATCAGGGAGGCCCCTCTTATCATACTTTAGGATCAGGATTAAAATTTTTGGAAAAGATGGGAAGGTGAGCGAAATTTCCTCATTTTGGTTACCTGGAACCATTGTTACAAATCATTAGAGACTGGAATGGTTAAACATCAATTTTAGTAATTTTTAAAGCTTCTTAAGAAATAAAATACTATGTTGCCTTGTCTTGGATCTATGGCAAAGAAACCAACATAGAAAACTCATCTTAAGCTGTCATTAAATATGCGTCCTTATGTGTCATGTTTTGACTTGGTGATGGTGATGGTATGTCTGGTAACTATTTTCTTCCATAGTAGCTGCATCTTCTACAACCTCAGAGTGATTTTCATTGCTGTATCTGTGTGAAACCCAGTGTAGTCTTCTCATCTCTGTGGCTCGCACAGTGCCTGGCTGAGTGGTTGAGCATTGGTTGCCGAATTGCTTTGTTAAAGCCACACACTCTCGAAGTGAAATCATCACACCAAGAGATCCGGCTTATGTCAACTTTTCTATAAATAGTATGCACTGGGGGAGTATTCTCTGGCCCTCAGGGAAGGTCAGCAAAGTGGTATGAGACAGTGATATGGTCTGGGTTGAGCTGAAAGCTCTTATTGATGTAGGATTAGTCCCGGTAGAGACACTGTGCTGTCACATGGGCATCACTGCTATGGAGAGGAGTGGGATGGGCATCCAGGGGGGGAGGGGAAGCTACTGAGCCACTAAGTTCACTTAAACGGTGACTGCAGGGCAGCAGCCACCAAGACCAGCTCCTGCACTGCGCTGCCACCACATCCACACCTCTGGGTCAGTCAAGACTCCCCGCTATGCTGGGTAAGGAAACCCACAGCACCTGATGAGGTAGGGACAGAAGAAGCTGGTCCCTCTAAGACCTCCTGAACCTCTCCCTTGGCTAAGAACTCTGAGCAGATCCCAGGGATGGCAGAGTGAGACCCCCAACTGAAATGTAGAACTAGCCTGTTTCTGGGTGGGGTTTTTTCCTAAATAGGAGGCAAGGGGCTGGCCACCTAAAAATTTCTTGATTTGGTGGTTCAACAGTTCTGAAAGGGAAAAGAAAACATCACATATGTTTTATAAGTAGCCAGCAGTCAAATACTTTTTCTCTACATTGATTATAATTTAAAGTCAAATTTAGACTTGGTAGCGAATGGCATTGTTGGTGTGGGTGAGTGAAACAGAGATGTTCAATCATAGGTGCCATACAGATGGAGCTTGAAGCTTTCTTATCTCTAGGGAAAGTGCAAAATTGACAAATATCTGCATTGGGGTCGGGGTGAAAGTAGAAGGTATTTGGGTTGAGGACTGTAGGGGTAGAAGTCACATGTGTCTGTGTCTTGAAGAGGGCATGTCATCTTTGCCTTAAGGTTTCCTAGCGTGAAATGATAAATATGTGTGTGAGCATGTGCTGCATGCTAGATGGAGGGGGCGTGTGTTGTGTCTCAGCACACACTCTGTGGACGTACCTGAATGACGTTAATAAGTGAACACATCCAAAATAGTCACTACAGAAATGAGCCGTGAGACTGATTGTTGTCCAAAGAAATTTAAAATTGGTGGTGCCTGAAAAAAACATTTCAAGGTAAACTCTGAATGATGGAGCTACTCCAGTACAGGTTATTAGTCCTGGAGGATTGAGTTTGGCAAATCTACACAAAAAACAGCTCCTTGGTCTAACTGAGTCCCTTTTTTCTCAAAGGATCTAATAAGAAGTCATTTCCCTCTGAAGCTCTATGAACATTCGGACAACATATGACGGCTTTTCTAAGCTTCTTCCCCATTTCTCCCTTTATATTCTTTCTTGCAAAAATGAATATTGAACTCAACTAATCACAGCTTGTCCAGAGGTGTCTAAGGCAGGGAAGACGGGTGCTAGGTGGCTTTAGTGAAAGGTGGGAATGAGTTATGGAGGGTCAGGATTGTGTGTGGCTGGAGAGTCAGGAAAGCCTGTTTGGGTGCAAGAAAAGTTTGCTGTGTTATTGGCAGTCTTGGCAGTAAGTAAAGATTGGGAGGGGAAGAGGAAAGATGAAAGGATGGGCTGGAGGGTGTTCCCTGTTGCCCCCAGCTTCTTTTCTGGTGTGAGTGTAGCCAGTCTGCTGACTCACTGGGAATCCTGACGTCTATTGGCTTGAATGTATAGCTTGTTTTACTTACTCTGTCCCTGTAGCAAGATAAGATTTTCCCTCTTTAAAAAGAGGATTATGCCAAATGAAATGAGTCAGAAGAAAAAAGAAAAATACCAGATGGCCTCACTTATAGGAGGAATATAAGGGATTAAAGGGAAAAAAATAATAACATCAACAACAATGACAAAAACAGAACAAAACAAAACAAAACAGAAATAGACAACTACAAATCAGAGACATTCTGCAGGGAAGCGGGAGAGCCTGGGATTAAGGCAGGGGCGGAAAGAGCACGAGACTACGGGATGGTGCACGGGTGAATTGGTGGTAGAAATTCTATAGGGACTACGCCCAGGAAAGAGCAAACATTGTGAAAAATAAATAAATAAAATTTAAAAAAAAAAAAAAGAAAAAATGTGTATATTGAGCATTAGTGAACATTTCCTAAACTCACTCTTACGTAATTAAATCTCTGACTTTGAAGTAAAGGAGCACCTAAAAGTTAAGGGTTGAAGTGTGATCCAGAATATGGCTTAAGCATTTCAAGTTTTAATTACAGTTTAAAAAATGAGAATGTCAAAAGCATTGACTGAAATGCAAGAAGTTTGTTTAGTAATATTCACAACTGGGGGAGAAAACCAGCTCACTGGTTCTTGGATGTTGTGAGTCATGGCAAGGACTGGGGATTAGGATTTTTATCTAATTGGGACTCTGTGGATAAGGGTGTGGTGTTTGACGCTGTGCACCAGTCATTCCTAATCCCAGATCCATGCGTATGTAATGGCAAGTTAATTTTAAAGGGATGGGTCAGAAGCTTTTTGTCACATTTAATTATTCATCATGAGAATTTAAATGTTTGATCTCAAATACCCTACTATACTCCATATAACCTGCAGCTTATCCATCGTGGAATGTTAGGCCTTTGTCTACTACACAGTTACATTCATTTGTTCAAGAAGTGCAAAATATATTTAGAGATTCATCTTAACAAAAGTCTTCCCCTTTTCCTGCTTTATGGAACAAAATGCTAGTTCCTCTGCCAGACAAGGGTCTTTTGGCCTCACTCTGGTCTCACCTGGAGAGCTGTGTGGGTTATGTTTAGCTTCAAGCCACCTCATTGTTCTGTCTTTGGAATTTTTCTTTGTTTTCGATGATTGACCCTTTTGCTTATGTGGTTGGTTGAGTACACTGCTGAGGGGAGCAGCGGGCAAGGCAGGAGAGGTCTGCTGCGCCATGTGGGTCCCCACCCTGGCCATGACGGAACTCAAGCTGCTGTGCCACGGTTGCTTCACAGTGCTGCGCGCAACCCACTGCGCCATCAGGGAGGACCTGCACCCTTTTAAAAACACTTCTTAGGGCCTCCCTGGTGGTGCAGTGGGTTAAGCAACACACTATGAAGCAAACCGCAGTCACTGCAGCACGAGTTCGATCCCACATGGCGTGGCAGACCTCTCCTGCCTCACCCGCTGCTCCCCTCAGCAGTGTGTTTCAGTCAGTCTGCCTGTTCTGCTCCCCACTCTGTCTGGTGAATCCTCTCACCTCCTGTGACTCTGGCCTGTACCCTAGCTCTTGTATGCATAAATAAATAAATCTTTTAAAAAAAAAAACCATTTCTTAAGGTTTATCCCAACATAACTGCACCTTTGAAATACTTAAGGGACTTTCTGTATCGACTCAATCTGCTATAGAGACACAAGGTACAGCCCAAATAAGTGAAACTGGAAAGATAAATATGGGAGGACTCTATGTTGAACCAGAAGGACTTGCAATGGGGCTGGCAGGTACCCACCACCACTCTCCCTTGGATCGTCTCTGGGAGGGGTCTGTGGAAGAGGCCAGTGTATTCTTACCACAACATGTAGTTCCTCTAGCAGGTTGTCATTTGGATACTTAGCAACCTTCTTGTACCTTCCTGGATGACTTTCATTGAACAAGATACACCTTATTGCAATATTATTCCACCAAGACCCTATTTGTGTGAGATCATCACATATGCTGCTATAGCATGTCCACCTTTACCATCAAAAATCAGTGACCTTCACCTGGAAAATGCCAAGAAAATAACCCCCTTGGATATCAGAATTATTCTTAGAAAGTCTGGGACATATTAAAAGTGTCACTTGTTCGTGTGTAAATTAGCAAACGAGGAAAGTTGGGTTCAGTTTCGGCAAAGCTGTCTCATCCTTTCCTCTGCTATTGCTCATTTCCTCTAGGAAACCACGAGGGAATAATGATCATTTGGGGTCTCAACAAGTCTTCCCACTCCCCCTTGCCCTGGAGCCACCCTGAGAAAGTTGTGACATGCGTGTGACCTGCAGCACTGGGGTATCACTCCCTCCCCTTTCTAGCTCTGGCCTTAAGTCTTTTTTAGCAAATGAATCCTTCCAAGAATTTGAAAGGTGCAAGCCATCCTCCCAGAGGAAAATGCCTACATGTTCTATTTTGTGTCCCAGTTTAGGGGACTCAGCATCTCCTATTCAAGGTGCATGAATCCAGGTTATGGACCCCCTGCATAAACTGTACACACACTGCTTTGAAACTTGGTGATTTCTTTTCCTATCGCCTATATCACAAACTACAGGAAGGGCCTTCCTTCTGTTCTGTGGGTCTGTGGTTTCACTCATTACCTTTGGGTCCCAGGTACACCGAATTGGGTTAATGGTGGTCCTTGTTTCCTCTCACACTCCTCACTGGTGGCAAGACCCTTTTCTATCCACTTTATTTCTTTCTAACTGCCCCCAACACAGAAACTAGAATGTGACGATGCTGACCTCAGCCTGTTTGGTCCTGCCTCCCTGCTCAGTGTAGCTTCTCTGCGGAGTCTTGTGCCTATGCACCTTGCTTTCTCTGAAATAGTTTTGCCCCCGATATAGATTTCTAAAAGATTAACTGGGATATACTACATTCCTGACTCCTCTGTAGAAGCATGTAAGTTCTTTGAGATTCATTTGTTTTAAAATATCTGCGCACCTGCTAGTTGTTAAGTGCTGAGTGGCAGGAGCAGATGGGATGAAAGCAACAACCCTGGTGTCATCGAACTCAGGAATAAGATGCCAGCGCTTTTCAACTCAAACACTTGCACCAGCGAAGACATGGACAAGTTGCACCACCATATAAGGGTGATGTCACTTCTCTATCTGGTAGGAGACTGGTAATGCCAGACTTATGGGTATAAGGAGAAAGAAAGTCCACAGTCCACTTTCCTTTTCTCTCAATAAATGTTGCATGACCACCTTTGAAAATCTCCCACTCAGCCACATGAAGCGCCCCTGTGGCTCACCTTCAGTCTTTGCACATGACCTTCCTTCACTTCTCCTTTGACCTTGGCTGATGAGGGCAGTGTAGCTGGTGTGGAGAGTACAGGCCCAGGAGTCGTGACTTTGAGGTCTTGTCATGGCATCCCAGTTGCTCGTAACCTGGAGCAGATTCCTTTGGGACCCCCTTTCTCTTCCCAGGTGTAAGGAACTTGGTGCTCCTCATAAGGTTGCTATGAGCATTGCCGTGACCTTTGAGATCAAGCATTTAGTATGTAGCACTCAGTACACAGTAAGTTTTCAGCGTTTGATGCCTTCACTCATCGTTACCATGGCCAAGGACGGTAAAGCAAGAGGTAAAGATGAAAGGAGTTGGCTACGACCTATGTGCTTCCTGTGTGCTACAAGGGGTGGAGGGAGAACTCATGTTAATGATAAATGAGACTATCACAGTGACCACTGGCCCACAGTGACCCATATGGGTTGGACCAGTTTGCATTTCCACCAGCAGTGTCAGAGAGTTCCTTTTTTACCACATCCTTGTCCACATTTGTTGTTCCTGTTTTTTAAATATGTGCTGTTCTCACTGGTATAGTGTGGTCTATCAGTGTGGTTTTGATTTACATTTCCATGATTACAAGTGATGTTGAATATTTGCATTTCCTCTTTGTAGAAGTATCTTTTTAGCTTTTCTGCCCATTTTTTGTCTAGATTGCTTATTTTTGTTGAGTCATGTCAGCTCTTTGTACCTTAGCGCTTTGTGATCAGTCCTTTATCAGTTGTATTGTATGCAAATTTTTTCTCCCAACCAGTCTTTGTTTTGGTTAATGTCTTTTTAATTTGTTGTAATCCTAGCTGTTCATCTTTTCCTTTACTTTCTTTGCTTTGAGGGACATGTCTTTAAAGATGTTACTGAGATGTATGTCATGTACTGTTTTGCCTATTTTTTTCTTGTACATATTTTATGGTTTCAGGTCTTACATTTAATTCTTTTATCCATTCTGAGTTGTTTTTTGTGCATGGTGTGAGGTAGTATTTCAGTTTCATTTGTGTATTTCTATTTGCCAGCACATTTTAAAAACTTGTTTTACTTTTTAAAATTGATGTTATTTTTTAAAAGATTTCATTTATTTTTGTGTAGAAAAACTAGAATGTAGGCCAGAAGTGCAGGGAGTGAGAGGATCACCAGAAACAGAGTGGGAAGCAGAACAGGCAGATCTACTGCAACACACTGCTGAGGGGAGCAGCTGGAGAGGCAGGAGAGGTCTGCTGTGCCATGTGTGGGTTGCTACCTGGTCGGGGGTCAAACTCAGGGCCTCTCAGTGATAACACTGAGGCTTAACCCGTAGGCCACCAGGGAGGCCCCAGTATATATATATTTTTAAACTAGCATTGGTAAGTAACCCTTATACATCAACATATTTCACTTATAAATCCACATTTTGGTATTTTCTTGCAAAATTATCTAACAGCATTCCCACCTGGTAATGAATGCTGGAGGGAAGCAGCAGCTACCCTGTAGTAGACAGGGCTACACTTTCTGGTTTGCCATGGGCCCTGTTACTCCCCAGTGTGCACCTTACCCACTTCTCTTGAATCACAGTTGCCTGACATTTTGGGCACTGGAGCTTGTGACACTATCCCCAGTGTGTTACCAGAGCCCAATACCAGAAAGGAGAGTTATTCATCCATTCTTCTTCCAAGACTTATGCTAGGTGCCGAGGGTCATGGGGTCAGAGCAGGTAGAAACTGAAGGACAAGACAAACTCGTGTGTCAGCAAAGGAGAGGGGAGGATTCACATATGTAGATGAATGCAGTGAATATCATGTGCCAGATAAATATATATATAATCGGAGGGAGGAGATTCTGCTCTGCCTGAGCTGCTAATGGGAGCTCATGAATGTGATCTTGCTCTTTAAGGTGATAGGATTTTAATATCTGGAGGGAAAATTGCCTTCTCCCTAGAGGGAGTAATACAGGAGGAAAAGGCAGTTGAAACTTGACCAGTCAGACCTAGAGATGGAGGAGCAGAAGGAGCTGAAAAAGAGGAGGGGCCAAATCAGGGGCCTTTCCAGTTCAGACTGTGGACTTTGAACCACAGCACCAGGAAGCTGCCAGAGATGTTGGTAGATAAATTGTGATTAAAAGCGTTTCAGAGATGAAATTTGTTTCAGCTGTCAGCAAGCGTCTCAAAGGCAGAAATGGCCTAGCTGTATCCCCTTGGAAGCTCATTTCTTCCAAGGTGCTCGGAGGATGTTAGGAAGATTGCCTCTCCTTCCCAACCCTGTGGCATCAGTCAGGTGACTAAATCCCAAAGATCACAAGCTCAAAACCTATAGAAGGGATAAATTTCACATGCATTTGAAAGTGCACCAAAGGGGTGTGGTAACACTTAGACAGGAACTTAACCAACTTTCACAGACAGAGGTGGAAAGTGTGTTTGGGCTGCTATGAATTATGTCAGACCAAACAGAACAGCTGTTTGTGTCTCGTTCAGTTCAGATTATAAGTCTCGTTCTGTAAGTGGACTCACTAGGCTCTGAGTCATATAATTTTGCCTTCCACCAGCAAGCTCTAGAAGAGATGCCCTGACTTTCTGTGTTCTGGTGATATGGTCTGAATGATGGTGAGAAACGTGACCCTTCTGAAGCACGCTCTGCTATGAACATCGATGCGCTGAGTGACATCGATAAGCCTGGTCTCCATGCCAGCTTGGAGCCAGCTCCCTTGGCTGTTCACTTCACCCAGAAGTTTGATATGTCTAGTCCACTCTGTGCTCTCGGAAGGACAGTGGCACAGTCATCATCATCATCATCAGAGTTATAAGTGCCACTTAACTGGGGTGATGTGGTTTTGCTCAGTTGCATGTCTCTGCTCCAGCCTAGTTGTCATGTTGCCATAGAGAGCAGAGAAGTGAGGCAGCCCCTGCAACTAAGGGAATACTCTTTTCTCTGTGAATTTTGTGGCTATTTTTTTCAAAGATTTATTTATGCATACAAGAGCTGGGGTGTAGCCAGAGATGCAGGGGAGGGTATGAGAGGATTCACTAGAGAGAGAGTTGGGGGCAGGACAGAAGGATGGACTGAAATACACTGCTGAGGGGAGCATCAGGGAGACAGCAGAGGTCTGTTACGCTGTGTGGGTCAGTTCCCTGGTCAAGGATCAGTGACTGCTGATAGCGTCATAGCGCTGAGACTTAACCCCTTGTGCCACCAGGGAGGCTCTTTGTGGCTATTTTATGTTGGTTTATGTTGTTTGCTTTTTGATCTACATCTAGAGTTATCTTACATGAGCCTTCCAGAGATGACTGTTGAGTGATTTCAAGGTTGTATAAACCTAGTGAGAAAAACGGTTGTCACTTGGCAGCACTGTGGCATCAGAGGCTTTCAGGTTATTTTCTCTTCTGTGGGGTAATGCTGGACTGCATTTCCACATTGATTCAACAGAAATTTCTGGAAGTGTTTTATGTGCATTGAACAACATGTGAGTCTCTGAAGTTGCTGAAGCAAGCAGTGGATAAGTTAGCATCATGGGTGCCCATTGGATTTCTGGATTTCTCTGTGACAAATTCAAGATGGATTTAGTTACTTGTGGAATATAACCATTTTTCTTTATCCTCAAACATAAAACAGAAAGGTAATGTTTATGTCACTGAATGGGTTTGGGTTCACATATGGGTCCTCCAGAGTCTGGTTAATGTTGCCCAAGTGCTCTTCCTGTAGTTTGTACAGCTGCTGCCAAGTGAACAGCAATGCTTGTGAACGAGATGTGCACCCAGCAGGTCGATGATACCCAGGTATGGGTAACTGGATAATCATAAAACATGCTTTTATAGAAAAGTAACAAATAGGGCCTCCCTGTTGGTGCAGTGGGTTAGGCAATGCACTATGAAGCAAATCGCAGTCACTGCAGCACGAGTTCGATCCCTGCCTCTGGCTTGGGAGGGGACCCACATGGTGTAGCAGACCTCTCCTGCTTCACCCACTGCTCCCCTCAGCAGTGTGTTTCGGTCAGTCTGACTGTTCTGTTCCCCGCTCTGTCTCTGGTGAATCTTCTCACCTCCCTGTACTCTAGCCTATACCAGAGTTCTTGTATGCATAAATAAATAAATTTAAAAAAAAAAAAGAAAAGTAACAAATATTACCCAAGTAGTGCTTTAGTTGATCCTTCTTTAAAAAAGAAACAAATTTGAGGAGGAATTTCTTGTGTGTTATAGCAGTCACTAAAGACAATCCCAGTTGAACTAGAGACTAAATTGTACCAATTGGCCCCATATACAAATGGAAGTGTGTGTGTGTGGATGAAGAACACGAACTTCAGTAGAATGGACCCCAAGCTATTAAGGGTGTCCTGTTAGAAGCAGAATCTATTCTTCTTTTGTTTATTTCTGATTTGTTTGAATTTGTACCACTGAGGAAAATATACCCAGATATACATAAGTGCACAAGTACTAGCCTTGCTGGATATGGAAGGAGTTCCTAGGCTTAAAATTAGTGGGAGAAAAGACAAAAGAACAAACCAATAGGAGTGTACATAAAAACATGTTACTTTTATGGAAAGAATTCAGACAAACTGGAGAAAATGTTTTCCCCAAATCCTTGTTCTATCCTCAAATAGCTTACTATAGTAAGACCATCTTGTAAGCTAAATAAATCTTACCACCCCCACCCCTGAAAAGATGTTTACATCCTACTCCTTAGAATTTGTGAATATATTCCCTTGCCAGATCAAAGGAACTTTGCAGTATGATTAAGACTCTTGAGCTGGAAAGGCTATCCTGGATTACCAAGTGGCCCCAATATCACCAAAAGGGTCTCTGTAACAGGAGGCAAAAGGATGACAGTTGGAAGGAAGAGATGTGATTAATAGAAGCAGAGAGTCAGAGTCTGAGACATGGGTGAGGAGCTACACTGCTGACCTTGAACTAGGAAGAAGGGGGTCTCATCAATGAAAACCAGCTATGGGTAGAAGCTGGAAGCAACAAAAGGAACTCTCCCCTGAACCTTGGAGGGCGCTCAGCCCAACCCACACCTTGAAGTTAGCCTAGCAAAGCCATTACGGACTTATGAATTTCAGAAATGTGAGCTAATAAATGTATGCTTTTTTTTAAAGATTTATTTATTTATGCATACAAGAGCTGGGGTTCAGGCCAAAGTTGAGTCACGAGAGGTGAGAGGATTCACCAGAGACAGAGTGGGGAGCAGAACAGGCAGATACACTGCTGAGGGGAGCAGTAGGTGAGGCAGGAGAGGTCTGCTGTGCCATATGGGTCCTCTCCCTGGCTAGGGATCGAACTTGTGCTGCTGTGCCATGGATGCTTCACAGTGCGGTGCTCAACCTGCTGGGCCACGAGGGAAGCCCAAATGGAAGCTGTTTTGAGCCACGAAGTGCGTGGTCATTTGTTATAGAGTAACAGGAATTCACACAGAGCCTCGCTGGACTGAGCTTTCCTGGAGATGTCTCCTCTCCCTTAGCCAGTGCTTCCCTGTCCAGACTGCTGAGTGCTGAACATGAATCACCTTTCTCAGTCCTCACAAACCTGTGGAGAAGTAGGGAGACCTGGTTCTTGCAGATAAATATGGGACTGAAATTGTTACATAGCACACCATACCATTTGTATTAGAGGGAGGGTTCTGTCTCATCCTCATACATGCGTGGCTTTTACCCTCACTTTTGTGTACTTGCAAAGTGCATATGCTAAATTGTCAGTAGTGAATGGGATCATAAGTAATTCTTTTTCTCATAATTTTCAAATTTTCTACAGAGAACTTATAATCCTTATGTTCAGGAGAAGGAGGAAGAGTTCCTAATGAAAGACTTGTGCCTTGCTCTCATGCCTTATCATCCTGTCAGCAAAAGTCTCTCAGAGAATGTTTTCTGAATCAGAAATCCTTAACTGAACTCAGAAGTGCTTTTCAGAGGGTGTCTTGATCTAAGAAGTTGGCCTTATCAGAACATCTGCAGGTGTTACATGTGTCCATCTCATGTCTGGGCATGTTTTCAGGCCTGCGTGGCAGCTGGGGAAGGTGATGCGGAGGGGGCCAGGCGCATGGCCCCGGGTCCAGCATGTAGAATGTGACCAGCAGGCTGTTCTTTTTAGTTGCTGTTCTGTTATCAATTGTGTCACTTTAACTGTCACATAAAAAAGACACTCAAAGGCAGCTGTCTTATCCCCCCCAGAGAGATTTTGCTTCCTTTCTGTGATCCGTTGGAGTCACATGATAAGGGGAAGTCCCTGCATCAGGAGCCTCTGCCAGTGGTGCTGTGAGGGTTTCATGGCCATCAGCTTTATTCTGAAGTTCCTCCCTTTCTCTTGTTTGTTCATCTTTTCTCTACTCCTCCTGAGGGTGGCTACTTGTCTGGAGAAACACAGCCCAGAGGGGTGACCTCCTGAGTGTGCCCTGGATTCCCTGACATCCCACACAGGACAGGCCCCATTTTCTGCAGTGTAGCCTGGAACCACAGATGCTGGTGCAGGACCACAAGTGAAAAAATAGCAAGGCCCTGCTCATCTGATGCAATAGGAGAAGGAGAAAAGCAGACTCAAAGTCCAGCTGACATGAAATGAGAGGTTTTACAGCTGCTGGGAGCTGAGGAGGCTGACAACAGCACTTGCAGAGAATTCTCAAAGTGATAGATGGGGGAGGAATGAGCCTGGAAACACTGAAGAAAGCTGAGCTACCCTGAGGGCTGAGGGCCAAAGCTTTCCTGCCCCTCCCGTTTCTGACTTTGTCATGACTGGATAGGAAGAATCAGGGGCAAAGATAGGTAAATACTCAGTGGCATTTTAGGAACTTAAATACAGATGTGTAATGACAAAGGAGGTGACAGTAATTTTTTTTAATTTAATTAATTATATTTGACATCATTTGTGTCCCCAGGGAGTACCCACCACCATTCCACCCGTGCACCATCACCTCAGTCCCTTGAGCTCTTTCTGCCCTCATCCCCATCTTTGCCCTCCCCCCTTCCCCTCCCCCCATGGCCCCTTTGGTTTATCTTGGCTTTTTGGTCTTGTTGAGCTTTTTGTTTGCTTTTGGTTATAATTGCCCATTCCCTTGAGCTTCTTCTTTTTTGTTGTTGTTGCTCTTTCATATTCCTCCTAATAGTGAAGCCATCCGATATTTTTCTCTTGCCTTCTGACTTGTTTCACTGAGTATAATTCCTTCTAGTTCCATCCATGTTTCTATAAATGGCCCTAGTTTCTCATTTTTGATTGCTGAATAATATTCCACTGTGTATATGTACCACATCTTCTTGATCCAGTCCTCTACTTGCTGTCCTTTTGAAATGCTATTAATATAATCTGGAGAGGAGGGCACTGTGGCACCCCACTGTCATAATCAGCCCCCCAACAAGTGCCTCCACACCCTCTTCAGAGGACTTTCACTCTGGGCCCTAAAACAGCTGTGAACGTGGCCAGGGGGCTGTTTTCAAGAAACTTTTCTGTTATAAAACCTGAGGCCAATGATGTTTGTTTCTTTGCCCATCTGTTTGTTCTTGCCTCTCAAAACGAGGCAAGCCCAGACACTAGAATCCACTCAGAGAGTGTTCCCACACACATCTGCATTGCCCTGGTTGCTCAGCACAGCCTTTTTGCTAGACACTGTAATTCTCAGACCATCAAGATATTTCTATATCATTGGAGCAGCTCCTTTCCCTGCTCCAGCCACCTTGAATTTTGTGATGGTTTCTTCTGTTGATCAGCAGAATTTAGCTAATACAGACTAGTCCCGCACTCTGATTCAGGAGCACATCTCCTCCCAGGATTTGGGACTTTTATTTTGGTCTTTTATTTTCCCTCTGTGTTGCGGCCTTCCCCTTTGCTTATGGTGCACACCCTTTGCTTATGGTGCAGAACTCTTAGGGCCTTCCTTTCCACAGGAGTTTGCTCTTGCCAACTAGGCCAGGGAACTCAGACTAGGAACACACAGTGGTGCATCACCTTTTTTAAAAATTGTAGTTATTTTAATTGTTTCCAAAGTTTTATTGATATTTCTCTTTTTTATATAAATACAGTTTTTGGAGTACTGCCTCTTGGCCTCCATTTCCATGTGAGCTAAGAAGGCTCCAGGAAAGGGGTGTACCTCCCTGTTTTGTTTTGTTTTTTTAATCATCCTTCCCTGGAGTTGTCTCAGTTCTTTATGGATACAGGTCAAAGTTTTCAAAGCCTTCTTGAGTTAGAGCAGCCTTGCAAATATGAACAGAAGACTGCTCATTCTCTCACAGATTGGCCCCACCTTGGCTGCACAGTATTTTGACAGAGATGTTAGGGCAGCTGTCTAAGCAGGAGACATGCAGACCTCATAAATGTCCAATGGGATGCTAATAGGATGCCCAGGGAGAGTTGTCTGGACTGAGTTCAGCTGCAGGGCCCTGGTTAGCCCTTTGAGTTGGGTCTCAGCAGCTAACTAGACTGGTGACCCCCCAGGTGTCCTGGTCACTCCTGTTTGCAGGAGTGACATACAGCTATGGCACTGATGGTTTCAGGCCACCTCTTTACGGTGACTGTTCATTATGACTGTGGCTAATGGGAAATAAGTCCCAGCCTTTTAAATTAAATTTGGTGGTATCCATCAGTGTCCTTGAATACAGGGCACTTTTTTGTTAAACCTTAAGCCATGGCGCTACCACACCCTGATCATCTTCAGTACTTGGAGCCTCGTCAGCCCAGTTGATTTGCACTCACTGGCTTTATTCCCTGTCTTTTGTGCACTATGACAGTGAAGGGAAATGGAAGGCCTCAGCATGTGGCAGATTGACTGGGAGGCTCGGAGCCACCTGGGTCTTGGCTCTGTCTCAGCAAATCAGAGTGATCTTGGAGGGGCCAGCCAGTAACTTCTCAGACTGTTTTACCACCTATAAAATGAACATACACCTAAAGAGGAAGCTTCTACTATGAGACTCTTTGATGATGAAGATGATGGCAACTAACATTTATTGAAAACCTGCCCTGTGCCAGGCACATTGTATTAGGTGCTTTAATGCATTATTTTATTAAATCATAGCAGTGCCCTTAGGAAGATATTTTTATATATAGTATTTTATATACAAGCCAACTGGAGGTTAGCGAGGCCAAAAAACTTTGCCAATGTTACATGAACATGGATTGCAGAACCAGGATTCAAAGTAAGGGTTCTTTTTTTTTTATGTTTTTTTAAATTAAAATATTTTAAAATTTACATATACTTGCCATTAATTGTAATCCCCATGTATTCCCCATCACCATCTCACCAGTGCACTATCACCTCAGTCCCTCGTGCTCCCATCTTCCCTCAACCCTCCCCCTCCCCTCCCCACCAGGTGTCCCCAGTCTGTCCTTGACTCCTCATTTCAAAGTAAGGGTTCTGACCCAAAAGCTCAAATTCTTCCTCACAATGATATGTGAGTAGAGATAAATATTAAGGGACAATACTCACATATTTATATTTCTCAAAAAATCTTATGTTCTACATTAGAATTTATTTTTTTGTGTTAGAAAATTTAATTTTTTTTATATATTAACTTTTTTTATTTATATATATTTGACATCAGTTGTAATCCCCATGTATTCCCCATCACCATATCACCAGTGCACCATCACCTCAGTCCCCCGGGCTCCCGTCTGCCCTCCACCCTTCCCCTCCCCCCTCCCCATCAAGTGTCCCCAATTTGTCCTTGTCTTTTCATTTTTGGTTTTTGTGTCTTTATTGTTATTGTCAAGCTAGCATTTGAAATGGCTGGTGATAGCTTGATAGTGCTGAGACTTAACCCTTTTGCCACCAGGGGGGCCCAACAAGCAGAGCGAGTAGGAGTATAAATTAGTACCACCATGTAGAAAAGTATTTGGGCAACTTGCTAGAAAACTGAAGACAGTAAAGCAGTTCCTCTCTGACCGTGGTAGACAGGTAGAGGAGTCTACCTGTAGGTACAGGTACAGGTAGAGGGACACAGGTAGAGGAGTCTACCTCACACTGTTGCTTGTAATAGTAATCAAATCTAGTCAGCTGACATGGCCAGCTGAGGTGAATTGACCAACCAGGAAAATGAATCAGTTAAAATTAATAGTGCATTAATATTTCTATATCAGCATAGATAATCTCGGTTGGTGATGGAGCGAAGCAATGTTAAAGGATATAGACAAGAGAATGTTACATATGCGAAATGTAACAAAATCAAACCATTTAAACACAGGCAGTTATGTTGTCCGTGTGAAAACCTGGTAAGGCAGGTTCACACATCAGTAGAGTGACTGCCTTTGAGGAAGAGAGTGGGGTTGGGGACAGGTACAAAGGAGCATTTGATCATAGCTACACTGTATTCCCTTTAAAACAGTTTGGAAGCAGATGGACAAAGGTTAATATTTATCAATTCAAGGTGCTCAGTACATGTTCAATTCTTTTCTGTGTGTTCTTAGTATTTTCTGATCAAAGATAAAACACAGAGAAACTGCACTTGAAAAGCTCATCATTTGGATTTCCTTGCAAATATTGCTGTACATTCCTGCTGTGACCTTTTCTCAGTAGCCACAAATCTTTAACCTTTGAGGATGAATTGCAATTTTTTTCAAAATAAAGGGCAGCTGACAGTGACTCTGAGTGAGATGGACGATAAACCAGGAGAATGGCATGTTTAGCTGAGAATTTGGTGTGGCAGTCAGAGTAAGACAGCTAGTGTTTGGGAGATGAAAACAGCGCGGAGCCTCCCCCTGGAGCCCAGCTGTGCAAGCGTGTCGGTGGGACGGCGTGGTGCTCGTCACCGTTGTTAGTGCCCACCGCAGCATCATTGTGATCTCTCTTCTGACAGCCCCTGGAGTCCATCTCTGCTTCCATCATCTGGTCCTTCAAGCACCATTCTCTTCTGTGTAAGTGCAAAATTAGGCTAAAACCTCAAAGCTGTTTTTTCTTATCCTGTGGAATTGGAGCATCTACAGAAAGTCCTTGCACCAGAGCCAAAAAAGAGACCCTCGCATTCCAGAGCACAGTTGACTACTGGTCGCAGGTCAGGACATCAGCCTCTTCCCAGGATGATGTGGGACATGGCTGTCACCAGGTTCAGAGTCACACACTGCACTGTTCTTTGAAAGCTGGTTTGGAGTCTTTGGGCGCATTGGGCGAGCACTGCTCAGGTACTGCAGGTACTGCTTTGGCTCACCAGACGCTCTGCGCTATGATTGCCTTTCACGGTACTCAGTAGACAGCCTGACTCTTCCAAGGCGGAGCTGTCTCTGACTCTGCATGCAGAAAATATGTTGCACAAAGTTCAACTTTGTCCCATGCAGGGAATAAGAGTTTCTCTTCTCATGTTTAATATTCCTTGTTTCTCATTTACATTACCCGACACTGGATTTTTATTTTCTTCCCTCTGTTTTTGTAGTTATTTGCACTCAGAGTTTACCTAAGTATAAAGCATGACTTGGGCGTCCCGTAGACATTTTGGTTCCTGGCCCTGACACAGACTAACCATGTGTGACCTTGGGCACATTTATCAGCCTTTGAGTGTGACATCATAATGGTACAATGAAAATATCAACAGCACTTTCGCTGGAGGGCCATTGTGATGATTAAATGAGATGGTATGTGTACACACACCTGTGTGTGACATGTTTATGTTGATTGGCTTCTTCAGACTGTTTGCTCTCTAGTCATGCCCCTCTCCTTGATTTCCTCCTCTGCCTCTCTCCTGTCATGTTGCTTGTCATATATCTCTTACTGTGTGACCAGGAAAGTATCAAGCTTTCAGCAGGTTAAGTTTGCTTACGAAATATAACAAACTTTCAGCCCTGCCCCTGTGGTATCTGTGGCTTGAAACAAAATAAATTCAAACACTATCATGTTGCAGTGTCTATTTTTTTAAAAGATTTATTTATTTATGCATACAAGAGCTGGGGTGCAGGCCAGAGTCGAGGGAGGTGAGAGGATTCACCAGAGACAGAGCGGGGAGCAGAACAGGCAGACTGACTGAAACACACTGCTAAGGGGAGCAACAGGTGAGGCAGGAGAGTTCTGTTACACCATGTGGGCTCCCTCCCTGGCCGGAGGCAGGGATCGAACTCCTGCCACAGTGGCTGCAGTCCATTTCACAGTGCGTTGCTCAACCCACCGTGCCACCAGGGAGGCCCCTTTGCAATGTCTTTTTACCTGTTTCATAACAGTGCTAGAATAATGACAATTTTACGTCCTGTTGGTAACAGTGAAATGAGAATCTTGTGAGCTGGATCTTGTCAGCTGGATCTTGTGTCTTTATGAAGCTCGACATCATCCAGACATGGCTGTGATGAATTGATACATTGCCAAGTAGGGCATCACGAAACTACCACAGACTTGCATGTAATGTGGACAGGCTAGTTCTGAATAGGCCTATCTAGTGTTTCAATTCCCATCTGAGGTTCCCATCTCTTTAACTAAATAATGCATGGCCCCTTTTCCATCCCCTTTCAAAGCCTCCGGAGTGAGAGGGATCCATTTATGGCTTGGTTTACTTGCTCTCGCTTCCCATCTCCAGAATGAAAACGGAGTCACACTGGAGCAGAGCCACCTCCCAGATATGTTTATGCCCCTGCTGTCATGCCTTTGTCCCTCAGTTTGTTCTGAGTGTGTGACAGAACCGTAAGGAGCCTGGCTTGTCGAGTGGGTTCGGTCTAACCCAATGTGACTCACATTTGTGATAACTTATCTCTTTGGGAGAGAGTTCTTTTTTTTCTGTTATGGTCATGATGCAGATGTTTGCATTTGTAGTGTGTTCTGTTACAGCATTTGCTCCTAGGCAAAATGATACAAGTCATTTGGGATTTTACTAAGCATGTTACCACAGAAGGTGACACACAGCCTAGACAAAATGTGCTAGTAATGAAATGGCACTCAGAGTGTGTCACGGCAGAATACAAATACCTATTTCAGAATTCTGCGACAGAGTCACAGTGGGATTGGGTCTCTGCTGCAGCCATGGTATTTAATCTTTGATTTAGGAGTCAGAACTCCTGTGGTATCTGGTTAGGTCCTCAGAGAATCCAACTCTGGGGCTCATCATTTCTGGGTGTCATCATTTCTGGGGTTGTTTCTCAAGGCAGTTCTGTCTCCCTCCCATGTAAAAGAGAGCCTGCAGCCAGCATCCATGTAGCTGTGGTTTTAGATGTAAACCTCCCTGAGAATCTCCCAGAATGCCCAAAACTCCCTTGCCTAAGCTGCAAAATATCCTGGGATCCATTGATCCTCTAATAACCCAATCTGTTGAGAATATTTTTATTCCATTTTCATAAAGATAGGAAACTTACCCATAATATCAGAGCCAATGAGATCTAGCACAGAAATCCACTTCCTACTATGGGATGGTGCACAGGTGAATTGGTGGTGGAAATTCTATAGGGACTACACCTAGCAAAATAAGCCAACATCATAATATAAATAAATAGGAGATCCACGTCCTGGTGTGCCTGGGTCCAGAGCCAATGCCATTACCCACCCATTAATAATAAGTTTCTTGTTGACTTTCTCCATGTCTGAGAAGTAAATGATGATGCAAATACCAGTAGATTGAACAACGCACTAAAAGTCATCATATTCCTGATATTCTCATGGTTTCTTTTTAATTTTTAAAATGTAAAAAACACAGAAAGAAGCAAGCTAATTTTCTATGGGAGACCTGGAATCAGCCTGTGGGTGATACTGAGAGTAACCTTGAAAGAGATAGAAGAGAACAATGTTGAAAACTTCAGACCACTGAGTGTGTGGAGTGTGTGAAGGATGCAAGAGAGGGGCCAAATGGGAGTGGAGAAGAAATGAGGAGAGATGGCAGAGTGGATGTGTTTGGAATGGTCAGGACCAGATTTTGAGAAGTCTCAAAATAGCCTATATCCTGTGGGCCAGCACATCTCAAATATTTCTCTGAAGCAGGATTTCTCTGCCTCAGAAGTGGGGGACTGGCAAGAGTGCTGTGAGGAGACGTGTTCTCTATAGAGTACCACCAGCACATCTGGCTTCCACCTACCACATGCCAGTAGCAGTCTCCCTTCCTCCTCCCATCGTGAAAACAAAAAGTCTCCAGACACTGCCAGATGTTCCCTGGGAGCACAAATGTCCTGGGTTGAGAAGCACTGCCCTAAAATAAAGCATGCTTAGAAACTGCCCCCTTTCAGAAGCACAGCACAGCTTACGGGGTCCATGAAAGGGTCCATAATTTGAAATGTCTTCAATATCTTAGTGTTAATAAATATTTTTTTACGTTTTACTTTGCTCTTATATATGTATATGTACGTGTGTATATATACATATATATGTTGACCTTAAATATAAAAATGTTTTGTTATATTTAAATCAAGTAAAGTGTTGCTCTAGGACAAGGTTTACAAACTCAGAGGCCAGGCAGGGTGAGTTCAGTCAATAAAGTGGGCCAGGAAGTTCATTTGTTTTTGTTTATGAGAATGTGATGTTAATTACGGAAGGGGTGCCCAAAGGAGGAAGGGGTGGCCAAAGGAGGAATCTTCTCGTCCATTATCACCATTCCTGATGCAGCCCTAGGCCACCAAAGTTCAGGTTGTTTAAAGAAATCTGGAAACGTATCTTCGTATTAAATCCATCCATATTTAAAGTAGATTCAAAGGAACAAGATTGTACAAGCTAAACACAACACATCTGTATGGCCAGATATAAACTACCCCCCGCCCCAGCCACTTAGATTGTGGCTCCTACTTCTTACTGGCACACTCCCTGTCACCCACACTTGGGTTCCCCTTGTTTGAAAAGCTTGGCCTCTGAGCTGAAATACGTACAGATGTGGTCAAATTGCTCCTTACATTGAGAGACTCATTTGCAACACAGGCGTGCGTTCCCCTCCCTCCAATGATCCCAGAGACAGGCTCTTTCCCCCCAGGGAGCCCTATTCTGCTTCAGCAGCAGCAGTTCTGACTCAATCCTGTTTATTGAGTTGATTCATCTCCTCCCCATATACGAGCACAGCACTCTGCCACTTAAAAGCAAAACCCAAACTATTCCTCATTTACCTGTTTCCAGATCTCAGGTTCCCGGTGCCTCTCATCTAAAGGCACACCTATTTGCTCTTCCCTGAGTCCAGAATGAGTAGCATGGGGTGGGGAGGACCTCTGTCACAGCATCCTGAGCCCCATGGAAGTCTCAGCACCCTTAATTCACCATGAACGTAGTGTAAAGTAGAATTCCTAAATCTCTTTAATATGCTCTGCTGCCAAGCCATAATTTATTCCTCCACTGGCAATTACTTTTTTATGCTCAGGAATGGTAATGACTCGGGAGTGACTGAAGTTTGTAAAGCTGTTTGCTCCTCTCCGTGCTTAAAAGGCTAGGCTAGATAGCTAGAAGGCTGCTGAATTTTTAGATGTTTGCTTTTTAAAGTAACTATTTCTTTCTCCCTGCTGTCAGCTGTTAGTTCTTGCTATTATCAATCTAGCTGTGTCTAGTGCTTTAATTTGCTGCTTCTAATCTTCTATGAGTTGGGAAATCATGTCTCTAGGAATTTTAGAATTGTATAGCTGGGAGTTTTAGAATTTCAAGCAAAACAGAACATCCTACATATAGACCCTTCTTATGTGTCAAGTATGTGAGCACTGGTTGGATATTAATGTCTCCTGGCCTGTTGAGAGCCATTTAGTTTTCCTCACAGTTTTTGTATCTGTGGAGAAATAGCTCCTCCAGGACTCCGGTTTGGTTCAGTGAGACTTCACTGCTAAGAGTAACTCTGCCCTTTCTCACAGCCGCTTCCTCTCCCTCTAACACTCTGACTGCTGGGAGACTTGGGACCTCCTCTTGTACAGTCAGGGTCCAAAGTTGGATGCGCTCAATCTCTTACACCTATTTTCTTCTCATGAAGGTGAAGTTTGAACAGTCACGGGGAGGCTATTTACACAGAGAATGGGGTAATAGCTTCTTGTCACCAAATACTTATTCCATGTTTTCAGACCAATGTTAATGGAGTCAGTGCAATTGTACATTCATTAGGTCTCTCACGTCTACCAGTTCCCCTGGATGCTTTTACACCCTTCTCTCATCTCTCTCTGTTAAAAGGCAGAGGAAATGAGATTTAAGTTTGGAGACACATAGAGGTTCTCAGAGTTAACTTTTTCTTTCTGTCTGTCTGCAATGTATTTCCATGAGTCCATAATAGAAAGTGAAGATTGTCTGCCTCTCTGTTTCAGAGGATAATTTTATATTTGAAGATGTGATCGTAAAGGGGTAAGTTGTCTAGCTTACCTCTGCCCATGGAATTAAAGATTTTACACAGAAAAATAAAAACATCTTTTCTTTTTGTAGGAATCAGGTTGAAGAAAGCCTGTCACTTTACTCTCAAAAACATTCTTTCCTTGCTTGCCTCAGAAGAAAGAAAAATGTACAATTGCTGTTGTGGTAATTCAAACATCATGATAATAGAGATGACAACCCCTCTTTTTTTTATATTTTTAGTAAAAGTGAAACTGGTTGACCTCTGGTCCTTTAGGACTATAGAAACCAAACCATTACAGAAAAAAGCCATATGCTATTTCACAAATTAGCAAAATAAAGTTTTACAAGTTGTGTAATTTTTCTTCTAACATCATTCTAATCAGAACACACCTAAAAATTTTTTTTCAAGTAGTTAAGAAAAACCAGTTGAGTTGGTGGGAGGGCAGATGACAGAGTATTAGAAGCTGATACTGTGGTTTTAGACTCTCGTAAATAAAAACAGAACTTTGGGTTAAGGATCTAAAATTGTGCCATTATATTCTGTAGTAGTGTTGCTATTATCTAAATTTTCTCAACAAAGATATGGTTACTAGTAAGCAGGAAGACAATCTTATGAGAGCAAACTAATAGTAAGAGATGACAGTTCCTTGGCGGTAAAATGCCAGCTGTCTCCTCTGATGAAACTTGGCAGGAGGAAGAGGGAAGGGAGCTCTCGGGTGTTCATTCTCCATATCAGCTTTGTGACTTTGGATAGTTACTCTTAACTTCCATGAGCTTCAGTTTGCACAGCTGAAAAATGGAATTGGGAAGTGTGACATCCTGGTATCAAAGGAAGGAGCTCAATCAGTAGTCCTTTTTCCTTCTTCCTCCCTTCTCCCCAAGACTTCTTTCAGATACAACATAGACAGTTCTGACAATCTGCCCTCACTGGTCATGATTTCCAAGATCATTTCCTCTGGAAGGTCCAAGTATTGCTGGGAAGAGGGATTGTCATCTCTATTATCATGATGTTTGAATTACCACAACAGCAATTGTACATTTTTCTTTCTTCTGAGGCAAGCAAGGAAAGAATGTTTTTGAGAGTAAAGTGACAGGCTTTCTTCAACTTGATCCCTACAAAAATAAAAGATATATTTGAAAAACAAAACAAAAACCATATACTGAAAACATTAGAATTTTTAAAAGCTTCTGCTGCATAGTCTAATTTAATGATTTGCAAGTCAGAACTTTGACTCTTCAAGATTAGAGGTGGCTACTCGGATCATTTCGATTCAATTGTAAACAGTTACTGGTGACTTCTAAAGTAGGGTGCTGAATGGTGATAGATAGGACATAATGACTTTTCATAATTATAATTTTTTTCTAACTAGCAAAATAATTTGTACCCATGCTGTAAAATATAGGCGGTCAGACAATGCTAAACTGAAAATTACCTAAAATGCTATATCCAGATATATTTACCGTGAATGTTTTGACATATTTCTATTATGTGGAAAAAACTAACAATCTTTTCTGTACTGTTGAAATCCTAACATATATGCAGATGCATACTAAGTTTGGACAAGAAGGCCTGGTATTAAAAGCATTTCTCATTTCAGTAATAGGAATTTTCTTAAGTTGCTCATTGTAGGCCACCCATTTTCCTGGAAGTTCAAGAAGAGCCCACAGTTTAAAAGAATTTTCTTCTCTCTATCTATTCTCACATTACCAGTGTAACCTGAGAGCAGAGATGAGGGGAAGGAGGAAATTAGTAGCCCTATTTATGAAGGATAAATAGTGCGTTTTGCCAATAGGTACTCTGAATTCGTGTGTCCGTGTATTTGAATCATACTATTTTTATTTCCTTCATTAGATTTCTGAGCTGGAAGCACCACACCAAAAACTTTGAAACATATAAGGTTGTTAAATTAAAAGATGGAAGATATAGAATGGAATTGAAGAGGAAATAGAAATTAGATCATAGACATAGGCATTAGAAAAGAGATATAGCAAATTCAAAAGCATGTGAGGATAAGCAGTGGAGATGGGCCAGTGGATCTGGCCCTGCTCAAGAAAAAGAGCTACATCTATCCTAAAATGGTGGCACAAGTGTTCACTCTCTGTAGACTATACTTTAGGGGCGGTAATAGGAATATTTAGGAAATATTTAGCATTATATGGAACTACTTTCTCAGATTATTCAGAACCAAGACGGGTTTGCACAATAGTAGCTTCAATGAACACACCCAAAGCCCTTGCAATGGATTGTCTTGGGTTGGGTGTTAAAAGCACCAGATAGTTTGATACTCACAGTCTCATGGCAGGTAGGTTGGAGGTGAAATACAGCGAGTCTGTATCTGAGGCACATGCTCAGTCATTGTTGACTGATAGATTTGGTTCCATGTTCTCTCCAGTGTGTGTTATAAATAGGCTATATATTCTTGAGAATATACAAGGCTCCTAATTGGGTTGTCAAATTTTATAGCAAATCCTAGTGAATTCAGCTACACCCTTTTATCTTATAGAGAACTTGCATGTGATTAACTGGTAGGTGGGAAGATACTAACATTTTAAAAGAAATCAATAGAAATAGGTTCAATCATCTTAATTTACTAAAATCCTGCCATCTACTGCTTTAAAAGATTGACAACCAATGGCTAATGGCAACCAAAAACCTTCAGCCCATTTGGGGAAGAATTCAGCTTGGAGCCCATCGACAAAGACAGTAAAGCTGAACACTTAAGGATCCAGAGCATCACCCTAACACAGCTCTTGCGTTACTAACAGCCAGGGTACTTGCCTCTTAACAGTGTTTGAGAAGACAAATGTTCCCAATCCTAGGTTTCAAATGGATTAAAGCAGTGTTGATCCTCATCTGTCAGAACAATTAGCATGAGTGAAATACTTGCCCTACTTAAAGCAGATGGAGGGAGGCGAGCAGGGAGAGGCTATGCTATAGTGCTGTTCATAAGATTAATGTTGCTGTGTGGGGAGCAGAGAACACTGGATTTATTTTCTGAACATTACATGGACTTACGGGGATGTCAGTTATTGCTGAAAGCACAGACTGTGTTCTCAAAGAGTCTCTGTAGGGTATTGAGTAAGGCAGAGAAGAAGCGTGGGGGTGGGGAATGGTGTGTGAGATATATAGCATTTCTAACAGTGAAGTATGATATATTGACCAGTTTTCCCTCCTCTTCGTTTCAGGCTCTGTTGAATTCAAGGCTTAACAGTAACTTGACTTTTTAAAGGGTATATAAATATCATACAATATTTTACAAAATAAATGGGATTAATGGGAATGGGGCTGAGATGACTTGATCATAACTGTGTATTTCAGGAAGACTTTAAATTCCCATTGCTTTCCAGTGCAGCTGAACTTGTGCTGTCTGGGGTGAGAGGGGAAAAAACAGCTTATTCGTGAAGAAAACTTCTAGGAGGGTTTTCTCCTTTTTTGACAGTGGAAGTGAAGTGGGAACACTGTTGAGGTAGCACAGGAATGACAGAGAGAAATAATATTTACATGAATGTTGAATTAAATTTTAATTAGGAAGGAGGCAGGCTCGTAGCAGAATTTTCGCTGTCACTGCAAGGTCAGACTTGCGGAGGGGAGAAAGGAGTGTTATTGGGTGACCACTTATGGGCAGAGTGGGTTGAGATTCTACTCTTCCTTTGGATACACTCCCCAAAATGTCCCTCATAAAGAATGTTCTGCCCTAGTAGACACCTGTCCCCTTGTTTGCACTTTGCTTTGTTTTCTTGTCCCTCAGCTTTTAGAAAAATATTGGAACTGGTGGCTGTGATTTTTCAGTTGAAATATGGCACCCAGCCACCCTGCTGGGTAATCTACTGTGCTCTGAGAGGTAACAAACAGGATAGTCTGTTTGTTACAGGACAACCCTAATATAAAATGGGTTTGTCTGACTGGGTTTTTACCCACACACTCAAAAGGCACTTATAATGCCCCAACTGTGGTACACACAATAAAGGTTGATAAAGGGTTTTATTTACAAGAGAAGGAGAAATAGCATAGTGAATAATACAAGGAACAGAGAGGGATACAGATCCGTAAATGTCCTACCAGTTCCTCGGAGCTGGAACCGAACAGCGCGCTGAGAGCTGACTCCCAAGGAAAAGGGACCCCCCCCAAGGCCCACGTGTCTGCTTTTATATTCAGCCTGGCTGCTTAACTCCACCCTTAGGTCCCAGTGATCTGCTCTTCGATTATGACCTTATGAGATTTATAGTTCTTGGGTTTTGTAGGTCTGGAATGGGGGTAGAAGTTTATAACTTATTTGTATAATTCATTTAGGAGGGTCTTTTCCCCCTAACATATTTGCCCCTGTGTTGTGTCCTATTTCTGAAAAGGGACAGTTGAAATCCTAGGAGTCTTACTTAGCTGTCTGAGGACAAGAGTAATTCCATCATTGTTTTACTTGTGTCTTTCAGGAACATATTCCACTTGTACCTTGTTTGTCTAAATTCCTTCTTTGACCTTTCCATTTCATCAGCATCTCTACCCTCCCCAGGCTCTCTCCATCATCACTCACAACCTCCTTCTTACTTACACCTCTTTACCCACAGGCTTGTGGTTAAATATGCAAGTCCTTTCTTCCATAATTACACTAGCCATTGTTTGGAATACTGTTCACATGGACAGTGTCCTCATGTGCATTCATTTTAGGTTCTTTCAGGTAGCAAAGTAATCCTAAAAATATTCTGTCCTAATTTTCTTAATGGAAAATTTTATGTATTTTTAATGTATCTGTTATATTATTATTAATTCAGAAAGATTAGAAACTACCTAAATGTGATTAAGAAAATTATAATATGTTTACTTGATAGCATTTGTTCGTTAGAGTTAGGAAGATGAAGAGCGTACATCCCATCTGGAAACAGAATAACACTAAATTAGCAACATATCTATGCTATTATTGTAGCTATTTAAAGGAAAATGCAAATATATGGATAAAAATGGAAAATACCATGTAGAAATCAAATACATATGATCCAAGAATTGTGAGGTTGTAGTTGCAGTTTTATAGAACATTGACATTGTTTATAAAGCACAAGTAGAATTATATAATTGATATTAATGTTCCTTTTATTGATTATGTGGAGTGGGGCACTGCATGACCCTATATGACTAGATCTTCCATCATTATACATCTCAGAGACTTCATGGTTTTCTAACCATTGCTCAAAGTCCACATTGTGTAATTGAGCAAATCCCCTAATGACATCTGATGCCTTTGGTTTTTCCATAATTCCCACTGCCCATACAGAGGTAAAGATTAATGCTAATTTTTCAAATATATGTCCTAAATATTTTTGTTATGCCAGACACAATCCCACTCCTCAAGGAATTTATAGACCCAGTGTAAGAGACCCAAGAAGGAATCATTGAGGAGTATGACAGAAGCTTCAACAGGAATGAGGAAAGGCAGGTGGAAGACGTGTCCACCAGGGTGCAAGAAGTCTGTCTAAAGCCTCCAGAGTGAGATGTGGAGTTAAGTGGCATATAGAGTGAATTATTTGGGCAACTGTAATTTGTTCCAAATGGCCAGAGAAGATTGCTCAGGGCCACTTAGGGCACACTGAGAAATCTAGACTCTACCTGAGGCAAAAAGCAGTCATTGCAGGGTGGGCTGTTGTTTATTTATATTTTTTTTTAGCAAGAGAGGTGACAGATTCAGAACTGCACTAAAGAGTATTGGCTCTGGGGGCCTGCCCTGGTGCAGTGGGTTGAGCAACGCACCATGAAGTGAACCACAACCACTGTGGCACGAGTTCGATCCCTGCCACCAGCCAACGAGGGGACCCACATGGCACAGCAGACCTCTCCTGCCTTGCCTGCTGCTCCCCTCAGCAGTGTGTTTCAGTTGATCTGCCTGTTCTGTTCCCCACTCTGTCTCTGATGGATCCTCTCACCCCCCGCACTTCTGGCCTGTACCCCAGTTCTTATATGAATAAAGAAATAAATCTTTAAAAATAAAAATAAAAAAAGAATACTGGCTCTGGCTTTGGAGAACAATTTGAAGAGAAGGCTAGAGGTAAGAAATCAGATTAAATATTGTTGGTGCAATCCAGGTGAGCAGTTGTAGCCTAAGCCGGAATGACAGTGGCAGGCATGGAGTAGAGAATTTCTGGGAAGAATTAGGAGGTAAAAGGAATAGAAATTGATCAGAATGAGGAGTGAGGAGGAAAGAGGAAGAAGTTTAAGAGGATGCCTACATCTATGCCATAGGTAAGTGGGCATATAGAACCTGGCTCTTGGCATTTATTTGTTCACATAGCAGACAACAGAGGAGTGCAGTGAAGGTGTGTGGTGGGTTAACTTGCCAGGTAGAAGGCAGGTTGAGTTTGTCCCTCTGGATACAAAGGTCTGGTAGATAGCTGTGCATAAGGGTCTGTAGCACAAGGGAGTTGGCACCGTGGCTAATAGAGTTCTCTGTTTTACTTCCGTGTAAGAGGAGCATGCTAGGCTTTTGATATAAATATCATTTAATTAGATTCTTAGAATTCTGCAGGCAGTGGTAGTCAGAATTGCAAGTGCTTGCTGCGTGGTTGTAAGAAGTAACTTTTCAGATTAGAAGATATCCAAACTGTTATACTCGGCTTGGTTCATCTCTGTTTTACAGATGGTAACTAGGACTTTTAATACAAGTTTTGGGAGCCTAACCTGATCCTTATTGTTGTAATTTCTCTTCTTCTTATGTGGCATCTTAATGTAGAAGAAAGTTCCTTTGGAACTTAGTACCTATTTCAGGGAGAAATACAAAGGCAACGCCATTTACCCATTAAAACAAATACTCTGTTGAGATGTGGAGAAATTAGAATTACTTCTTTAATTTTCTAGTGGATATATTTTTTAAATGGCAAAATCAACTCTTGAATATCAGCAAATACAGATTTTTAAAAAGTAGCCATACAGATAAAAGAAAGTATTTATTTTGTTCCTGTTGATTCAGAGTAGGAGGTAGGGGTGGGGACAGGAAAAATGGGAGTATTTAGAACACATATGGGTTTTCCAACTTTTTTAAACAGAGATCTATGCTGATCATATTCAATTTATTTCTGGATCATTTATAGGTCATGACCCACAGGATAAAAATGTGTATGAAATGTATTAGGGGCGGTTGACTGGGGACCATATTATTTCTTCCATAGAGTTAGTTGTATTTTAGAATATATCACAAAGAATATCATGTTGTTGATATTTAATTTATCCTCTGGGGTAGTTCCACGAATTTGCACTTTCATAGAAATCATAGTCTCCCAAATATTTTCTTGAACAAGTTGGACAAAGCTTTCAAAAGTCAGATAAATTATGGCAGCTGTAACATCTCACTTACCTGTCATTTTTCCCCTCCATTTTGATTGGCTAATCGAACACTAACTGCAGTAATTTAATTTGCATTCCCAGTCAATTGTGCCACTCTGTGAATAGCTAAATTAATTTAGTCTTCCTGGAATATGCCCAAATGTTGAGAACTATTTAGGTCCTCTCAGAACCATTTGGTCTATTAGCTCTGTCTTGAGATAAGCAGAATAAATAGGTCCCTGAAATCAAAGGAAAACTAATTATAATATCTCTTTCCAGCTTTCAGTCATCAAAGCTTGACTGTCTCAAGTATGCTTTAGTGGGGTTCATTATTTTGTTACTTCTACATTTAATAATTCTGAGATAATTTTTCATCTGCCTTGTTAGTGTCCATTTTTCAAAATTTGTTGACACATTTATTTTCAAGAATACTAATTTATTAGCCTTTCCTGTGAAGGCTGCAGAACTATGCTTGCCCATTGTAACAAGTCAAACAACAAGGATGTTAATCATGAAAAAGACCCACTCAGTCCCTTTCACCCTATAAATTTCATCTTACCTCCTTAACCCATGTTAACTAGGTTTTTATTCTTCAATACCCCTCTATGCTCATTTAAAATATACAAATACTTACATATGTGGTGAACAATTTTTTTAGTTTTTCAACATTCTCATTTTTTTCCCCACAATGTAGGACTTTTCCCCTCAGGTGAACATTTTTATATAAAATCTCTCTCTCTCTCTCTGTATACACACACACAGATATATATATGTATATATGCCACAGTTTGTTTATTCGCTATTCTGTAGATGGGCATTTATCTTTTCAGTTGTTTAGTTTTTATTATTATTAAAGTGCTATAATAAACATCTTTGTAAATGTACCCTAAAACTAGTAAATTGTTAGTTCAAAAGAGGTGCCCCCTAGGTGCCATAAGTAATGTAGGTGACCCTTAACAGTAATCTGGGCATAATTTACTGCCATTCTTTCCAGGCTCTACCAGCAGATTGATTTTTACTAGTTGAGTGCCTTCAGCAATGCTCTGGGGAGAAGATGCATCAGGAACACTGATTCAACCATCTCTTTCCCTCCCATTGCTTCTCTCTCTCCCCACTCCTGAACCATTGCTCTTTAAATGTCCTAATTTTCTGCTAGAATTTGGTTGGTTGGCTGACCTTTCCACCCCTCCATGGCAATGATAGGAAAAGGACATCACTCCATCAAATGTATCTGATAGTTTTCCAGGATGAATGCCTGATCTTCTTATTTTTGCTCATCTTGACCTACCCCAGTGATATGCTCCATTCAGGAAGGTCTTCTTCATCTTTGGAGATGGTCAGAATTAGGTGCAATGAGAGCGTTGTTAATACAGTGCTGAGCATAGCTGCTTCTAGAATTTGGTGCAATGGCTAATTAACGCCTGGTACACCTTTGACCAGTTTGTGCACACCAAGTGCCTTCAGAATTATAGTGCTACTTTTAGTTATGTTAAGTATAGATACTAAATACAATATTCAATACAAATGTTTCAGGTAACTGATGCTGGTAACTGTTTGTATGCTTACATTGTACTGGTTTCTAGGAACAAAACAGATACTGTGTTTGTCCTCAAGGAGATTTCATCTAGGTTAAGGAGAACTACTGCTAAGAAAATTGCAAATGAAAATAGAATGTGTATGTTATTAGAAGGGATTCAGTCTTACATATGACTACACTGCTGAGGGGAAAGTTGAAGTTCCATGTTCTGATTCAAAGCCCTAGATGATTTTTAAAAAATTTTCATAGTGATTTCATGTTTACTTGGAAGATTAAATAAGTTGTTTAATTATTTTTGAGACACGAATGGGATATTTTAATGCAATATTAAGCTTCTAACACTGTAATATATGAAAAATATTTAGGTGCATCATAGTGACTGCATATATGAATAGTAGTAGTGTTTATTCAATAATAAAAGGACAAATATTAAACCAAGACAGCAAAGATTTGTAATTTATCTATATGGTGAAATTCTAGGTAGGTTTAATTTTTAATGACTGCATTTTGAAAAGTAGTAACTGTTTATCTGATCTAAGTGGAGACAAGCTTTCTAAAAAAAGAAAGCTGAGGAGAAAATCTGTAGAGTACAAGATGTGAGGAGACAGTGTAAAAATATACAACATATAGATGTGAAAAAAAGCACTATATAAATTTAAATAAATAAGCAACAGGTGAAGAATATTTGTAATGCAGAAGGTGAATGGTTAATATCTGTAATACACATAAAACTCTCATGTGAAAATGGGTAAAGAACATGAAATGGGACAAAATATAAAACAACATGTCCAACAGATTTATGAAAGTAGC
Source organism: Galemys pyrenaicus (assembly GCA_019455555.1). NCBI lineage: Eukaryota > Metazoa > Chordata > Mammalia > Eulipotyphla > Talpidae > Galemys > Galemys pyrenaicus. The sequence continues at coordinate 14,108,054 of JAGFMF010011381.1, forward strand.
TTAAACTCAAATAATCAAGGAAATGCAGACTAAAAGTCTTCTTGAAACAGAAGTGGCAAAAGAAGCATTTCAAGGATATATCTGGAGGAGTAATACAAACTACATACAGCTGTCAGGAGCATCGACCATGAGCTTTTGTGGGAGAGGTAATTTCACACTCAGATGTTATGGCCAAGTAATTCCATTTCCAGGAATTTTTCTAATGTTCTTTGTTGCAGCATTATACAATAAAGAAAATTGGTTTTGTGCCCAGTAATTGGCTATTGGCTAAATTATGGTAAATTTAGTACATTGCTAATTATATTACAATGGACAGAAAATCGAAGTAGTGTCATCTTTCTTGTAGCCTGGTTTTCCTGGTGTTGTTGGTATTTAGAAGATACAGAGAGAAAGAAAAATCTTACATTGGTCACCCTTTTTATTTGCTTTATTTCTAAGGAGAAGAAGATGTATGTATAAAGTAAGATTTCCCACCTATAAAGCTGTGGGAAGTTGTTGGCCACATACAGTATGAAAGGAAAATGAGGCATATTCTATATCAGATGAAGTCCTGAAGAAGCTAAATATTTGTAATTACTATCCAAACTTACGTTGGCTGTTTAATAACTTTAAAGAGATGATTTTGATGCCTGGGATGTTTGCTTGAATTGTTTTGTGGTCCCGGGGACAGAAGTCATGCCATCAGCTCTGAACCCTATCTTGTTCTTAGGTGAAACTTGGTCATTAGTATTAAATCAGATGCCCATATTATTTGAGCCAAATTATGTTCACTGAATGTGAATTCTTCACTGATATGTCTTCTAAACCTTGAACAGAAAAAAGTACCGTGTGTGTTCTCATACAAACTTCTTTCCCTAAAGAGAGACTTTTCTCTTTGCCAAGGTTCTCACAGCACAGTGCTTTAGGTCAATCAACCAAGATTTGGACAACTTTCCATTTAATTTTTCTGGATCAGAATATTTAACTGATGGTAAATATATCATGGGAGCAAGAAGGTGGCACATCTTGCAACAATGTCAATCACTAGCATGTTCCAGGACTTCATGGTGTGATAAGCAGATTTCTCTCTGTGAAGTGCTCTGTGTCTTGAAATCTCATAATTTCTGGGAAATTCCTTTGCCATGGCTGCTTTTTTTCTTGGAGGCTGCCCAGTAACCACTGTGAAATGATACAGGACATAAAGCTGCCAATTACATTTTCTAAGGGTTTTCACCTTCTGCTTGTCTATGCATATTTGCCCTATTCAGCTAATCGCCAGATGCAAGCTTAATACATTTGGGGGCAGAAATGCAGACTAATTGGTACCAGAGTCAAGAAGCAGGTCTGTTTTTTGTTCTTCCTTCCTTAGTCTTTAGAGTCAAGAAAATGACTGTCTGAGGGGGAAGTGTCTTGTACTCTGCAGTCTCTCTCAGGAATTTCCTTGTGGATTAGGCAGTTGCGATTAGATTTGTGCAAGAGGCAGATATCTGAGTGAAACCTTAGGTCAGGATACAGAAATCTCAGGATGGGAGCCAAACACCCATGCTTTACTTTAGGAGATTCCTGTTAGTACAAAGATACTGTAAGTGATACGGCAATATCTGAACTCTGGCTCTCAAATGTCAAAACTTCTTAAAAACAAAACTCCTTGAGACTTCTCTACTTCACTTCAGAGCACTGGAGTACTTTTTTATATTGTAACTGCTGCCCAATAGCAAAGTAACTTTAGTCCATTATATGACTACTTGTCAAACTTTATGAACAGAGACAAAGATAATAAAGTGTGCTTACTCTTAGTGGGATTGTTGGTCCACCCTCTATGGAAAACAGTATGGAAATTTCTCAAAATTTAAAAAAACAAGTCTGTCTGCATTATAAACCAGCAATCCCATCCCTGGATATCTCTCCAAAAGATGAAAAAAAAAAAACCACTAATTTGAAGGGATACATGCTCTCCTATGTTCATTGCAGTGCTGTTATAATAGCCAATATATGGAAATAACCTAGTGCCCAAAGGCTAATGAGTGAATTAAGAATATATGGATTAAGAAGATATGGTGCAGACATGGACTACTACTCAGCTACTTAAAAAGATGAATCGTGGATGGGACTAGAGGGGATTACGCTAGACAAAATAAGTTAGAACAAAGACAAAGATCACATGATTTCACTCATTGTGGGACACAGAGAAACAAAACAGAAGAAAGAAAAAACTAAGCCAAATCAAATCCTAAAAATTTGACAGTAGAGCTGAAGCTACCAGAGGGGGAGAGTGGGAGAAGGGGAGTAAACGGAGAGGGGCTCAATTAACTGTGGTGACGTGTTGTGTGTTCCTTGGCAATATGATGTGGTGATGAATATATCTCTGAGGAGGTGTGAACCTATACCCTCAAATTATATATACTGTTGTAAACCATTGTTACCTCAATAAAATAATAATGTGTTAGAGATGAAGTTTAAGGACCCAAGTTTATAAGGGGAGTTATGTATAAAAGTCAAATATCAGCTTGCATTGTATCATACATTATTACTAACAGTTTTGTAGGGTTTGTAACACAGACTCTGTAAACATTTTACTTCTCCTCGTATCCCTTGGTACATGGTAAAGTTAGTAACAGATTCCACAGAATAGACAAAGAAGCATGAATGACCAGGAATATAGAGGTTGAACCCTGAGATTGTTTAGTTACAGGTATCCTACCCCTGACAAAAAAAGCAACTGCGGCTTCCTGTCTGAGAATATTGCCCAGTTCTCCAAGATAGGGATGATTCTGCCACGGGATAGAAATAAAGTTTAACAGAGGAAAAAATGAAAAAAAAAAACAAAACAAAACAAACAAAAAAAACAACAAAAAACCCCAAAACTGGAATCAGGTATATCCCATTTCCTTGTTAATAAAGTAATTGTTATGAAAATTAAAAGAGGAAAAAAACTTACTTTAGATGCCACATTAATTACTTCTTTTCATGAAGTACAGACTTACCAATGATATTTTCCTTTCAACTTCCTAAGAACTTTACATTGCTGTGGAGATACTGAATTGTATCATATTCGCTATAGCAGTATCATGTATACTTGCTGCACCCAGAAAAAATTAGTTTATTTAAACAAAGTGAAGTTGCGCAATGCATAAAAGCTAGAGCAGAATAGAAACGTACCATTTTTGCTGAATTGCAGACCTTCAAAGCAGTGCACTTTGTCAGTCATTCTCTGAACTGTCTCTTGCTACTTGAAATAGCTACTATTAAAGAAATGAGGCATTCTATTTTCTAGACAACCCTTGATGTTTCCTACACTCTCACAGGAGAACCCAGCTGCTTTCTGGTCTTTCCCCAGGTCATCCCACAGCAGCTCAAAAGGTAATCTGTCATGGGCAAGAGGGTAAGTCCATGTATTCTAAGGACTGGCTCTAGTGTCTCCCCTGGGCTGGCGTGTGACCCAAACAGAATTTCTGCACTCGAACATTAACACTCTTGGCTCTGCACCTGAGCAATCTGACAGGGTCTGAATGAGAGAATTCTTTTTTGAGAACAGCCTCGTGCTGTTTTTCAGATCGCAACTCAGCTCCACCCAATTATCTAAGCATGAATGCTCCTCGGTGTGCTGGTGGGGAGTGAGGAGGGTGGTTACAAGAGGTGATGCAAGATGGAGGCTTTGGCACACTTCGGGACAGGAGTGGTTCTTCAAGAAGTAGTCTGTTGAAAGGCCCATGGCTTGTTTTGTTTTAACCCATAATGTGAATTCCTTTAATTATCTTCTTCGTTTTCCTTTTTCAGGCCTTCTTGGCTTCCTTCAGAGTGACTGCCTCCACATATACAGAAGCCTGTTTATGCTTCTTCCCTTCTTGCCCTTATTTGTGATTTAATTCCGTCTTCCCTGTTTCCTTTCTCTCCTCCCTTCTGACCCGCAAAATAGCAAGAGTTATACAAATCACTGCTTAGTCTTTGCCCTCCCTCCGACAGAGCAGGCGTCCAGGACAGAGGCAGTTCTGTGACTTCTGTGCTGGACACACTCAGGATCATCTGGGGCAGAGAGTTGGGAGTGGGGGGGGGGGGGNGGGTGGGGGGGGGGGGGGGGGGGGTGCGGGCAGAGGGCTTCTGGTAAAGCTCCTCCTGCAAAGGGAACACTATTTACATGTGAACTGATCTCTTCTTCTGAGCTCCTGCAAGAGAGCTGGTAGATATTAGTGCTGAAGCCTGCTACTATTCTAGCCCAAATTCAGAGGGTCCTTGCACTACAGACTTTAAGGGATAAACTGCAGTATGTGGATTAGCCTTGTCAAATCCTTGCTCTTGCCCTTTTCTCTCTTCTCACCTCCTCTTGGTTTGCCTTCTCACCACCTCACTAGGACTTAATAAAAACTATGAAGAGCAAATCACATGGATGTTGTGGGCTCAGCCCACTATTCAAACCTGAAGATTCACAATTCCGCAAATCACAAGAGTTCTGTACATATGGTATATTCTGGCACTGGAATTTACTGTAGTCAAAGACTGCTTTATATTATCATTTTCATATTATAGATTTGTCATTTTGTATATTCCACTGATCTTTAACTGTGTAATATTTAACTCATGGGGCAGGGCTCATCTTTTTCTAAAGTCCTTTAAAAATGTATGTAAATAACTGTATTTTTCACCATAAATGTAGTGGGAGAAAGAAATCAAGTATATTTTTTCCAGGTCTTAAAGAACATATCACGTAAAACCCTGTTCTATGAAATTACTCTTAACATCTAAAATTTATTAGGAAAGGGCCTCCCTGGTGTGTAAGGAGTTAAGCCCAGCACTATGAAGCATCCGCAGCCACTGCAGCACGAGTTCGATCCTGGCCAGGGAGGGGACCCGCATAGCACGGCAGACCTCTCCTGTCTTGCATGCTGCTCCCCTCAGCAGTGTATTTTGGTCAATCTGCCTGTTCTGTTCCCTGCTGTATCTGGTGCATCCTCTCATCCTCCACACACCTCTGGCCTGCACTCTAGCTCTTGTATGTATAAATAATCTTTAAAAATAAAATGAAATTTATTAGGAAAAAAGAGTACAATTTCCAAGAATTTGTAAACTCCACATTTGAGTTATCATGTCATTGAGTCACTCTAGTTTACATGTTGATGCAAGTGAGAACAGTGTGTAAACTGAGGTCAGCTTGCTCTGGCGTGCCATGGCTTCCTGTCGCATTAGGTATGGGAAAGGACTAAAGAAAAATCTGTTTCACCTTGTGGCTTTACAAGGATATGCACAGGCTCTCTGTTAATATTTGGTGATACGTTTTTACTTTGTTAGCATAAATCCACATAACATCTGGAATGAGGTGGGTTAAATGTAAAGTTTTAAAAATCTTGAGACAGTTGGCAGCTTTTCAATAACTTTACTTTCTTTTAGGATGGCAACAGAAAGGGGAAGTTGATCGTTGCAGGTCAGGTTTCTCAGCCTCAGAAAAGATTGTTTTAAAAGTCTAAAGGGAGTTTAGATCTGTCCCATTACAAATTTTAGATCATGGTTCTCGTTGCCTTTTTCACACTAGTCTGGTATTTTGGGAGAGGGAAAGCTATTCCTTTATATCTCAACCACTTTAAATAAATATCCAGTTTTATCACAGTCATTTTTGGGGTAGCCTTCTCCCCTGTGGGTGTGTAGAACCATCACACAGTTTGTCAGGTCAAAGTGTGCAAGTCCCATGTTTCTGTCATGTTGCTGTGTTAAGAAGCACTATTCCAAACAGTTTTCTTTGAGATACTGTGCTCTGCTTCACATGAGCTGTTTTCCTTTGCTACGTAAAAAGAAATGCTCTCCATAAACACTCTGCATTTGATTTTTACCTTATACCTTGGTGCATCTTTGGGTATAAGAATCAAACTGGAATGAATTTCAGGAGGCTCTTGACTAAATAAGCAAGGCTGACCTCACATTGTCCTAGAGAAATGACACTTACTCCTGAGTGAAAAAATCTGAAAGATTTTCCAGGAGAGGAATTCCATATCCATTGCTGCATCTTCTCAACAAGCTTTGCTGCCAGGAGAGAGTTTAAAAGAAGACCTGGATCCTGGTGCTGAAATGTGAACTCATTCTTTTATTTTTTTAATTGTATTAGTTTACTGAAGTAACTGTGGTTTATAAGTGTTAGAATACCACATCCACCACAAAGCACCCATAGTCCTCCACCATATTCCATTGTGTTCCCTCCCTTCGTGCTCTCTGCTCCCCACACTGTTCCCTCTGGTAATTTCAGTTCTACACTTATATTTCTAGGGTTTGTTGTGGTTTAGTTTTTCTATTCTTTTGTGGGGTTTTGCTCTGTACTACACATATGAATAAAACATCTGGTATTTGTCTTTCTCCTGATTTATTTCACTTAGCCTAATCACTGTCTAGTTCTATCCATGTTGTCACAACTAGTAAGATTTCATCATTTTTAATAGCTATTCCAGTGTGTGTGTACACACATCTTAATTCACTCAGTTGTCTTTGGGTACCTAGGTTGTTTCTATAACTTGACTATTGGAAATAGTGCTACAGTGAACAAAGGAGTATTAGTTCCCTTGGAATTGGCATCTTTGCAGGCTTTTGGGGAGATACCTAGAAGTACAATTGTTGGATCATAAGGTAGGTCTGTTTTAAGTTTTGAGAAATTTCCATTCTGTTTTCCATAGTGGCTAGAAAAGTCTACATCCCCATCAGAGTTCCCTTTCCTCCACACCCTGCCAACACTTGTTTCTGGTCTTTTTGATATGGGCCATTCTGGCAGGTGTGAAGAATGAGGTTCTGATTTGCATTTTCCTGACAAGTGATGATGGGCAATTTTTTCATGTGCCTATGACAGTTTATCTTCTTTGGAAAGTGTCTATTTAGTTCTTCTGCTGATTCTTCAATTGAGTTTTTTGTTGTTGAAATGCATTAAATAGTTCTTTGTAGATATTGGATATTCAGCCCCAATTCAGATGTATGATGTGCAAATATTTTCTCCCACTCAGAAGGGTATCTTTTCATTTTTATGAAAGTTTGTTTCACTGTGCACAGAAATTTTTAGTTTCATGAGTCCCATTTGTTTTTTTGTTTTTTGTTTTTTTTTTTGCTTTTGTTTCCCTTGCTATTAGAATTGAGTCCCAGAGACATCGAAGCCATTGTTGGGTTTTGTTAATGTTTTCTCCTATGTATCTTATGGCTTCAGGTCTTACCTCCAAATCTGTAGTCCATTTTGAGTTAATTTTTGTCTATGTTATGACATGATGTTCTATTTTCATTCTTTTGCATGAGACTGTCCTATTTTCCCACTACCATTTGTTGAAGAGATTTTCTTCTCTCCATTATATACTCTTGGTTTATTTGTCATAAATTAACTGTCCAATTAAGTATAATTTATTGCTAGCTCTCAATTCTATTCCATTGGATAGTGTGTCCCTTTTTATACCAGTACCATACTGTTTTGGTTGCTATTGCTTTGTATTATAATTTGAAGTCTGGGATTGTGATATCATCATTCTTTTTCTTTATTTTCCCAGTATTACTTTTGCTATTTAGAGTCTTTTGCGGTTTCACATGAATTTCAATATTTTCTCTATTTCTCTAAAGAATGCCACTGAAACTTTAATAGGAATTTCACTGAGTCTATATATGGTTTTGAGTAAGATTGTCATTTTAACAACATTAATTCTTCTGATCTATGAACTTGGATGTCTTTCCATTACTTTTGTTTTAGTCTATTTCTTTTAATAATGTAGTTTCTATAAAACAAATCTGTCATCTCCTTTGTTAAGTTTATTTCTAGGTTTTTAGTTCTTTTTGATGTGAGAAATGGGATTATTTTCTTAATTTCTTTCTTTTCTAGTTCATTGCTTATATATAGGAATACAACAGACTTTTGTACATCAATTTTGTAGCCTGCCACTTTGCTGAAGTGCTTTATTGTTTCCAATAGGTTTTTAGTGTAGTCATTAGGTAAGCCCATTATTTCAGACCTTCTACACTAGTGACTACCCTCTATGTAAGAGCTCATTATATGCTTGTCAGCAAGTACTAACTTGCCTTAATCCTCTCACTCAGAGCTACATAATTCCACTTCACAATTGTGATATTTTTCTGGGGTTGCATGATTGAGATTCATGAAAAACTACCTCAGTGAGTCTTTGGATTCATCTCAGGATGGTGTTTACCTTTAACTATAATATCACCAAATTATTTCTTAATTAGAATTTAACAATTTTGTCCTCACAAGGTAACACATTCAGGCTTCTAAGGAGATTGCATCTAAATATTAGGCCAAAGCCTATGCCATGTTTGTTTGTTTTTTCCATCCCTGTATTTAGTTCTGTGCCTCATGCTTGATAGCGTCTTCTTCAGCAGTGAGGTTTAGGTTTAATAATTTTGGGTAAAGTTTGATTTCCACATTGTTGAAACTTCAGTATTTCTAATCACTACCAGATTTAGACTTTCCTTTATTACATTTTTATCTAGTTTGTAAATGTTTCTATTCCTAAGCAGCCTAGGAATTTTTATTAGTTTTCCTGCTTTCTGGAAACAAAATAAGGAACTTCAGTAAATTTTAATTTGCACTGCATTTCTAATATCTATATGGAGACAAGAGGAAAGGAGTGTTTGGGTGGAGACTTGATATTACACAAAACTGTAACTTTTCCTGTGGTGAGTTTAAACTAATGCTTAGGCCAGACTGTGGACTTGGAGGGATAAAAGCAGCTCCTCTTATAAGGATAGGAGGAATCTAAATAATGGGATATCCAAAAATGATGATGAAAAAAGGCATTCCTTCTAGGTCAGTTGCTGTTTGGCCTAAAGCTCCCCATCTCTCTGAGCAACCAACCTATCACCGTCACTGTTTTTCAGCCAGGTCCCCAACCATGAATGGCTTTATTGGGAGCCACATGTTATAGGCTTGAAGATGGTGCACCATTACCACCCCCACTGGGAGCTCCTTCCCTTTAGAGAGAGTCAGAAACAACTGACAATATATACATGCACCCAAAGAAATATTTGTCATCAACCCATAGATATGGCCTCCTCCTTAGCCTTTCTGTTGCTTCTCTTTGAGGGTGTTTCAGGCATCTCTTGACAGCAGAAAGGTAGAGATCAGCCCCATTGTAGAAGTCCTCACATTGTCCTTACCTCCCACACCTGTGGTCAGTGAGTTCCACCAAGAAGGCCTTATTAATTAATATTCTTTATTAATTCCAGTTAGTCTATGAAACAGAGGGGCAGGAAAGGGAAGAGAAATTTATGAGAGAAAATTGTCAAGGCATATGTGATACAATATGTTCCTTGTAGTTAGAAGTAGAAAGGAGGAGAGTCTGATTATTAAAATAATGCTGAGCTGTTGTGTACCTACCTGAATTGCTACTGTGCTGGATTTCTAGAGGCCAAGGTGAGGATAGGCTGCCTTTAAGGGAAAAGCATCTCCTTACAAGAAAGGAGTTGGAACGCAATAGAACTAGACTCAAATCACAGCATCCATTTTGACCTGTAGCTCAATTACATTGTGTTACAGCATTCACCTGCAGTTCTGACATCTTTGTGACTTGGCCAGGACTGCGACTCTTACCTAACAACTTACCCGGGCCAGACTAGCTCTAGCTGATGGGGAGGAGAGGAGTAACTTCTTGGTGCTTCACTTTCAGGCACAGGGTCTTTATGGTTTTTCACCAGAGCTTTTTCCCCAGGGGCAAACACTGTCAAAGCAAGCACTAGGGATCTCACCCAAACCCCCTTTGACAGAGCAGCCTTTCCGGTGTGAGCAGCACTGCTAAAAACTATCTGTTGCTCTTGCCATTCAGACCTGCAATCTTGACTCCTTGGTTTCTTTCCCTACATCCTACCAGATGATGCAATATGGAAATGTGTGACCTGGATACCCACAGTAAATGAGATACAATAATAATGACTGTGATTGGTCATATTTTAGAGATCTAGTATCAAGTACTAGAAAAACTGATTGTGCCTTGACCCAGTTTCCATATCTATGAAATGAAGTAATAACAGCACTATCTTGCTGGTGAGAATTGAGTATATAAAACATTTGGAATAGTTCCTAGTGTGTACTAAGTGTGCTGGACAGGATTCACTTGGAGTACGTGCTTGGTCCCAGGTCCCACGTATCTGAAGGAACTTTGATATCTTGAAGGAACCACTTGGAGTCATAGGACTACTCTGGAGACTTGATGACTCCGTGGGAGTGATAATGATGATAGCGAATTACTTGTAGGCAAGTAGTTTGAGGCATAGAAAGGAAACTATATGCAACTTGTTCACACAAATTATTTTATGTATGTATTTACATGAATAAAAATGACAGATATTTCTGAGTGATGTGATCTCTAGCTGGTGGAGGTAAGAATAATGTAATCTCTTTTGCCTGGATTTTCTATATTTATCCATAAATGAATACTGTTGGAAATACTAACATGTGTCAGGCTTAGTTCATGCTTTGTGTTATCTGTTCCCCTGGTTTCTTGACATATCTGTCCTTTTGGAACTTTTTGTCATGGGAAATGAATCAACAAAAAGCCTATATGATATATAGTCAGGTAGAAATAGGTGCTGAGAAAAGTGAGGAGTCAAACCGATAGGGAGAGGGTAGGGAGAAGAAAAACACGTGATTATTGGGGTCAGGTGGAAAGGCATCTAAATGAATGGACTGAATGTGCATACACAAGGGAAACCATGCTGTGCTTTACCTGTATTTCTGTTTTGTTAACAATATAGTATCTTATGCATTGTATGTCATTTATATAGCTAATCTTTTTCATTTTTTACTATCTTGAGTGGATCTTTGTGCCTACTGTCTTGCAACAAATTCTTCTTTTTACCATTCAGATACATTTTTTATGGAAACTCATTTTGGGGTCACTATGTATGGTTCTTGATTCTCTTTTACCTTATGATATGAGGACCCAGGAGGTGAGATACAAAGTAGTTTCCAGGCTCTTTACGACTTATGTGTTTGCCTACTTACCTCCAGGCCAAGCCAGAGTGTATGGAATAGCTGATTCAATGCACATGTCAAAGACAAAGTGTGGATTACTATGACTAATGTGATTAGGCCTCAATGTGATGAGTCATTCTGATTGCTTAGTCAGGGTTTGTGTTAACAAGGATATGGCTACTAACACATTCCTGCTTTCAAGTCCCAATTATCATGACACTTCTTAGCAAGACCCAAATATAGCATGATTATCATAATTAGGCTTTCAGAGGTGAACATAATATAACATGTACAGTTGCATACCTTAAAATGTCATAAACCAATGTTAAAAACTTTTAAAGATGATAATGGCCAGTGTCTAGCATTCTGCCAGGCACCACTGTGGTTAAGTAATTTACCTGCAGGATATTCATTTAATCTTCATGATTCTGTATGGTTGGGTCTTATTCCTATTTCATGGGGTGAATATAATAAGCTTATAAAATTTTTAACAACTTACCCTAGACTGTGCTTGTAGTTGGGTCAGGAGATTTTTATTTTGTGTTCCTAAGCATTAAACCATCATTTCCTCTTCTCTTCCGTCTTTCGTTTTCTTCCTTTCTGGGAACAAGATGATCCTGATTGGGACTATTATTTGGCTGAATTAGATGATTTAGAAGGAGAAAAAAAATCACACGATTTCCTCCTGTCTAAACACACTGTTCTCTGAAGCAGTCAGTAGGAACCCTGAGCAGAGAAACATTGACCAGGTTTAAAATGTGTCTCTCCTATCCTTTCCTGGGCTCTGGATTAGCTGTACCGGTGAATGGTCAAAGATGCCTCATGAGTCAGTAACTCGGTGGTAAGGAGGAGAACCAGGCCTGCTTGTTCCTTCACTGAAGTGGAGCTTGTTTTTGGCTTCAAGCATTTTTAAGTGAATTTCTTTTAATTAAAATAGTGCATATTAAAGCATCTCTGTAAAGTTGGGAATGCATTTAAATATTATCGTATTGAATATCTTCACATTCAATGTCTTGGGTGTCTCCTGTGCTTTAATGAAAAGTAAAAGCACTTTTATACAACACTCAGGTATTCAGTATTGAGTATTGTATAAAAGTGCTTTCACTTTTCATTTCATTCAATACTTGAGTGTAGTATGTATAGAAAGTCCATGCATGTAACTATGTATGTGTTCATGCATGTGTATAGATGTATGTATGTATCTGTATGTATACACACATACACACTCAAATCTAAATAGTTAATTGTTTTCCCCAAGGAAAAAACATTGTCCTCCACCAGTAAAAAAAAAAAAAAAAAAAAAAGGTCTTTACAAAGTACTTCAACTCTTGCTGTGCATATACCCTGGCCTTCTCTTTCTCTGATCCATGGAGGTTTTTGACTGTTTCAATGCTAATAGTACTTGGTTTCTCTGGAATGGAGAATTCAATACCCGCTAAACTGGATCAGCATAACTTAATGACAATGCAGGCCTTGTCAGGGAACTCTTACTCAAGCTAATGTAATTCTTTATGGGAGGTTCTTCCTCAGGGATCACAACAGTATTTCACATATACTAAAATACTCACGTCTTCTGATGAGCAAAAGTAATCAGTTCATCTTAACCTCCATTGTGACATGCCATTAGATTCAGCCCACCTTGAAATTTAAGTGAGTGCTACCAGTTTATTATTGTGTCTTTATTTAGTCTATGATGCTTTCTAAATGTCCTTGTATACACCTGTAATTTTGGTTTCCCTTGAAAATGAGATAACGCCACAAAAGTAAGGATTCACTCAATCTTGGAAAATACTAAATGTCTCACTTTTACTGTCAACTTTTATTTGTATAATACTTGTATAGTAAGTTTTAAACTGTGAATATATGTGCATATATTTATAAGCTTATATGTGTTAAGTAAATAAAAACATTCTATCGGTTAAAGTAAGCACTCTTCCTGGGTACAGTTTAAAATTATACAGTAAACACCTTTTTCTTATATATTGCAATGTTTTCCTTTATAAATTTCCCTATATGAAAATAGCTGGATATTAATTTTTCCCTTATCCTTCCTGGGTCTGATATCAAAATGTTAGATACTTTAACAAATCCTGCTTCCCCTCTTATAGAAAGAACCCTCAGTCCAAGATTTTACCTTTTCACCAGTTCTAAGGGTGTCTGAAAGGATCCTAGAAAAGCTATGATGTTCATCGCAAAGCATGAAGCATGGTGGTTATGAACTGGGATCTGAGAGTAAACAATCCTAGATTTTTGTTCTCTGTCTGTCACTGACTAGTTGACAAGTTATGGAATGTCTAATCATCTATTCTTACTTCTTAAATTGGAGTTAATAAACTTAAAGTTAAAGCAGTACTCTCTCGGTAAGACTGTGTGAAGAATCATTAAGAAAATGTATGTTACGTGGATAATGTAGCAACTAGCACGTAGCAAGTACCCACATGTCAGCCAATCTTATTTCCAGGAAAAAAAATTATGTGATTTGTTGGTGTATGAGCATATGTTGACAGATTGGGTAGGGCTGAGGATTATTTACAAATCTGGGATGGTCAAAACTCATCCCCCACCATTTACCTGGGGCAAGGTGGGAGTTCTTTGTAGGAGTGTCCCTGGGTGGGTGGCGTGGCTGTCTTCACAGTTACCACTGGAGCCCAACTTGGGCATTAGCAACCTCACCCATATTAGGTAACTTATTTAGGGTCATTTCTTCTGTGTGGGTTAGGCTGTGTGCTGCTGCTATGTTGAAGAGGTGCTAGAATGCTGTTTTCAACAACTGAATTTCAAATGTCTTCAAAAGTAACATGGCGATCACTAATCTCTTATTGAAGGTAAAATGAAATTTTTTTGTAAAAAAGAAATGCTTTCTGAGTTGATCTAGGGCAACAGAAAATGATTTGCCTAAAGTGAGCAAACTTGTAGATCATGTTTAATGAGTTTTATGTTCAAGATTGTGAGCAGGTGCCCAAGCTGGAATTCTAGCAGTAAATAGGAATGTTCCAGCTCTGGAAGCCACTGAACAGACTGGATTATGTCCACCTAGCAAGGAAAGCTACCCTTCGCCAGGAGTCTTGTTCTTTGTATATCTGAGTTAGAGATCTGGGTATGACGCGTCCTGGAAAAGAAATGAGCCCACTCTCTCCTTACAGCTGTCATCTCCTGTTTCCAAGGGTAGGACTGGGATTTTCGCATTTAGTCACCACTCAAGAATTCTTGGATGGCCTCTTAGGAGAGTAAGAAGCCTTGGGACAAGGAATGAGGAAATATGAATTTGATGAGCCTTTCGTTTCTCTGGGTTCGTTTTATGTCTTTATAATAAGGAAGTTAGACTAGATATTCTCTATTTTCTCATAATATTAGTGATACAATTATGTGTGATTCTGAGTGCTCTTACAACTTCTAGTGAAAGATATTTACTAATATGTATGTAGCTTCTTTGTATAATGAGCTTCAGCAGATCCTTTCTGGGTGCAGTGACTAATAAATTCTGAAATCCCCAAATGCAAAACTGCACAGATGAGTGTGCCAGGTATAGACAGACAGGTTTATAGCCAGAGGCATCTTAGGAACCATCTGTTATAACCCTCCTCTCATAAATGAAAAATTACACAGGAAGTTAAAAAGAGTCTCCCAAATTCTCACTGAACTGAACTGGCCACCAGCCCTAATCTTCACCACTTGCCCTGCACCCATTCTTGCAGGCCCTGACCCTGCTTCTCCTCACAATAATCAACTCCTCACACTGATCAACTCCTCACACTGATCAACTCCTCACATCCTGCCCAGCCAAGGAGCACATCTGCTCACCCATACCCCCACACAGATTCATGCCAACATGTATATGTATCCGACAAGCGAGAACAGTGGATTGTTGAGTTGGAAATGCCAGGAAAGCAGGAAGAGAAGATTAAAGCAAGGAATGTCTCTGTGTTAATATCTCTTCTACTATTTACTCATTTTCGGCCCTTGAGCTGATTTTTCACTCTTTCTCTGTGTCTTAGGTTCCTCATTTGTCAGAAGGAAGTAATAAAACATATCTCACAGCACTGTGGTAAGCATTAAATGAGATAGTGCTTGAAATAGACTTAACCCAAGTGCCTGATACCCATTAAATATTCAGCAAATGTCCACTATTAATATCATTTATGGTATTAGTACTACTAAGTTGACTAGCGTTCTTGGAACAGTCTCAGAGGGCGGCACTGGGATGGTAGCAGTGCCTTTCTCCTTCGGGACTCTGCTACTAATTGAATTAGGTGAGTGCTTAGTATAGATCCTGCCAAGAGTACAGGTCCAGAACAATTAAATTGCACTCATTTCTTTCTCCTTAATGAAGAGAACAGTTCATTAGGTGAAAGAATTTGGCACTACCACTACCCATTATCATCACTCAAGCGTAAGCAAAAACTGTGTATACTGTTAACTAGAGGGCAAGTGGCTCGGTTAGGACTGAATGATTATTCCCATCATTACAAATGGAGGGAAATAGGAATACTCTGGCATGAAAGATACAAATTACTGGGGCACTAAGGAAAGGAGAAAGAAGTATCATAAGCACAGTGTACCTTAGATGACTTTAACATCCAATATCGTAGGGACAGCTGACTCAGCCATGGGTCCACTAGGCCCATACCCATGAGGACTATGGCGTGTACTTCTTCTTCTGTATCAACTGTGGCTCTGGAAACCACAGGGGTCTTTGAAATTAGCACTATTAGAGATCAGACCAAAAAATGAGGAAAATGTTGGTGTTTAATAGCCTAGATTCAGATCCTGAATTGCCCCTTACCAACATTATCCTTGTGAAGAGTGTTTATCCTCCCAGAAAACTTGAAATCATATCTTCTCTGTGGAACTCAGAATTGGGGTGTGATGGTAAATATGCAGTGGGGTGATTGTACAACAGGAGAGTGCTCTGTAAGCTGGATAGGGATGAGATGTCCGCTGTTTTATAGCCAAGAGGAGCAAGGTAGAGAAGTACTTCCTAACTGTAAATTGTGAGGCTCCCGAGGGTCATACGAGCCTTTGTGCTTCTGGTCTCAAAGGGCATCTTTAAGTGTGACACTCTTTGTGTCGTGGCTAATATATAATTGTAAGGACATCTTTCCTCAGCCCAGGAGAAACCCCCAAGAGAGGATGTCACAATGAGCCTGCTCACTTCTCACTCGGTCCCAGGCCACTAGATACTTAAGTTATCCACAGTTAAGCAAATTGTCTTCCTCAAACAGCACAATGATGAAATATTTGTCAAGTAATGTTTCAACCACAGATAAAAACCAGAGGGCTCCAAGATGGCTCCACAAGAGTTTCTTTGCTTCATTCCCCAAAGGGTCATCTAGATTAACCAATAGTGTATCACATATAGACAGTTCTCTGACTTGTGGCAAAATTAGAATAGTTCTTAGACATCAGAGACCAAGAAGACTGCAAGAAAGACACAGCAAAAGCTGTGGTTTAGTGCAGGAAATTGCCGTACAACCTGTCCCCTCACCTACCAGGTGAGTGACCCTGACAAGGGGAGAGCTGAATAGTGTGAAGGTGTGCCACACCCCTGACTGAGGGGAAATACCAGGTCCCTAAGGAAAGGAATGAGGACACTGAGCTAGCCTGCATGCCACTTCCTCACCTCTCAGACTGTTTCTGATCTTGTGAGGCTCACTGAGAACTCACAGAGATGGGAGAGTCCTGGGTATGGAACCCAGAGAAGAGGGCTCTCAGCAGTGCTTCAACACAAGCCCGACCCACCCTAAATGCCTTCAAACTATGGCTTGACTATGCCCTTTCACTCTCTCCCCTACTTGTTGACTCAGTAACTGCAAGGTCATGTCTCATATTTATAGAAGCCCAGAAAGGCCTGAGACATCCAAAATAATAAAAAAAGCAGAGGACTACCTCTTGGAAAGGTAATGGTAGTTCAGCTCTCTAAGATCTAAAATGGCAGGATGGACAGACAAACACAACACATGGCAACTTGAGATTTCAAGGGAATCTGATACCACAAGAGAGAGCAGTTGCCAGAATACAGCAGCACAAAGGTGTAGAAGATTTATCTTTCTGTTAGGCAGACAAATCAAATTGCCAAGATAAAAAAATTCAAAGAACTAGAACAGAATCAAAAGAGCAAGTCAAAGTGATACCACAGAACTCTGAAAAGTTAATCAAATATTCAGAAAAACTATACAATATTCAGAAAATACAACAATATTCAGAAAAATTAAAGACTATACTGAGAAATACAATTAATAAATGCAAAATGTAAGTTGAAGATTTAAAGAAGAAAATAATGAAGTTGCAAGATTCAAAACTAGAGGAAATAAAAAAATCTGCAGAAAACTATGAAAGCGGACTGGGTCAAGTAAAGGCTCAAATCAGTGATTTTTTTTTTTAAGATTTATTTATTTATACATACAAGAACTGGGGTACAGGCCAGAGTCCAGGGCAGTGAGAGGATTCACCAGAGACAGAGTAGGGAGCAGAACAGGCAGACTGACCGAAACATACTGCTGAGGGGAGCAGTGGGTGAGGCAGGAGAGGTCTGTGGCGCCATGTGGGTCTCTTCCCTGGCCGGCGGCAGGGATCGAACTTGTGCTGCAGTGGTTGTGGTTTGCTTCATAGTGCATTGCTTAACCCACTGTGCCACCAGGGAGGACCTCAGATCAGTGGTTTTGAAGATAATTATGCACAAATTCAGGTGGAAGAAGATAAAATATGAAGAAAAAAATGAAGAAACACTTAAAGAACTACCCAACTCCCTTAGGAAAGGCAACATAAGGATAATGGGTATCGCAGAAGGGGAATTGAGTAAGAAGAGGACAAAGAGCTCATTAAAGAAAAAACAAAAACAAAGAACTAAATATACAACTCTATAAAATTTAAAGAATGTCTAGTAATCTAGCTGCAATGACATCTACACCAAGACATATTGTTGTGAAACTAAAGAATTCAAGATAAATAAAGAACATTGAAAGTGTTTAGGAAAATAAAACAGGCAAGCAATAAAGGTATTGCCATCAGATTTGTGGCAAAACCTCAGGCAAAAAGAAACTCTATGGGTAAAAAGAGAATGGCATGATATATTCAAAATACTTAAAGATAAAAATTGTCACCCAGGAACATTATATTCTACAAGACTTTCCTTCAGAAATGAGGGAAAAATAAAGACCTTTCCAGATAAACAAAAGTTTAAGGAGTTTGCCAAAACTAAGATCTCTCTTACAAGAAATACTGAATGAAGCAATCCTATCTAGATCAAAAAAGAAAATCCATAAAAAATTGCATGAGGAAATAGAACCAGAAAAGTAAAGATAAATGGCAGTAGGAAATCCTCATATATCAATAGTCATCCTCAATGTAAATGGACTGAACTCACCAGTGTAAAGGCACAGAATGGGAAGTTTGGTCAGAAAACAAGATCCAACTTTCTGCTAGCTCCAAAGAGAAATAAAGGCTCAAAATAAATGGTTGGGAAAGAATCCAACAAGCAAATAGCATTCAACGAAGTCAAGTACAGATAAAAATCAGATAAATAGACTTCCAGTTAAAAATGTAACAAGAGACTAAAATCATTAAAGGCAAAATGAAACAGCATCCATGACTCCATGACATGTCTGCCCATCTGGCCAAGTTCATGAAGTCAAAGTAACTGTAAAGTCTCCTCTTAGGATTCCTTCCCCCCAGTTCTTCCTCAGTCCCATCAAGGAACCCTTTCCTCCAGAAGTAAAAGAGAAGTATAAAGGAGGTATTCTAGTCTCATACAGTAGGGAGCCTTGTCCCCTACCCTAAGTTTCTTAAAGAACATCTCAGTCCTCTCTGTTTTTCATCCTTCTAGTCAGAAGTTAAGTGATGAATCTTCTCCCAAGACTTGACGTATTAGTATAAAAGGCCATAGTGATGGAAAGTCCTCAGATTGGTAGTTCTGAGGCAGGGGAGGCTACATTATCTAAGGGATAAATTTGTATCCCTCTCTTCTATACTAGAAGCAAAACAGCCTCAAAAAAATTATACAATGAGAGCATTGTGGCATTTGTGCTGTGAGTTCATCACACGTAACCTTGTATCTGAAACACAAAGTGACCTTTACTAAGTGACCAAAGCCCTACAAAAAATAGCAAATGCCACCAGATTTCCTGACATTTTCTTTTTTAAATTTCAAGCATTCCTAACTTCAAATCAACTATTGATCTGTTGGTTTGCAGTCCCAATGTAATTAAATGAAGTCATATTCACTTCTGTCAGTCTAACAAAAACAACAGTTTTGAAACCTTAGTCCTTTCTTATTCGCCTACTATACCTTGTTTAAGCTTACCAACCAACAGGTAGTTGCACAGAAAAGAGAATTTTTCTAAATCTTAAATCTGCGTCTTCAAAGTTCAATTGTGTACTGTTGTACTGTATCCTTTGTTAAAGATCAAATTTATTTACTGCCTACTTTAAATTCCTCTTGGCACATGCTACAAAATAACCTACAGAGACAGGTTTGTTGTGATTCTAGTCATCATCCAGATGTAACATGGGATTCAGCTAAGGTGATGAGTTGAACTCTACCTGAGACTGAAGAAAAGTGAGTCAGGGCAAAGAAGTATGGAAGGTATTGCTCTAGGATCAATGGGTTGAATGGTTTCAAAGATAATATCGTTTTAGGGTGTGTGTGTGTGTGATATACCTGTGTTTGAAGTCCAGTGTTTACATCTTTAAGCTGCACAGGTTGAGCTCCTAGAAGTTCATGGTCCTCTAGTTAATCTGTCGAAGAACATTCTCTTCAGTTAGCCTGACAAAGCTGGCCAGGGAAAGATAACTGGTTGGATTACTGGTTTGTCTGTTCATAGCAACATTTATCAGAGTTTTGGTTCTATTCCTTCTGGAGTGCCTGCTACTTCAAAGCCTCTGGTAATCAAATCTGTCTGGCAATCAGTCAGGAAGGAAGTAGTGGGAGGCATGTAAGTCTGGTTGTCTCATTTTCTGTGATGTTATGTGCTATTGATATGCAGTGCTCAAGTTCATTAATTCATTAGAATATACAAGCAAGAAAACAAATGGATAACTTTAAAAGGAGACCATCTGAAAAAAGGAACTCCCCATTTTTTTCTGAATATTCAGCCCTTGGTCTGCTATATAAGCAGCAAATACGAGTGTGATTGAATTACACTACCCCCTCCCCCACAAAAAGAATTGCCCTACTGAACTTTCATATTTCCCAAAGGTAAAAAGGCTAATTTGGTTCTGCATTTTTCTTGCTCCTTCTGTTGAGAATCAGTCACCCCATCTCAGCTCTTAACTCCATCCTTGCTGAGTGACCCAGAGAAAGCCCTTAGAATGAAGAATGTTGCGGTTTGTCCTGATCTGACCATCCAAAATGAGTTCCCTGCCTATTCTAACAGTTTTCTCCCCACTACGTTTGAGGTAACCTTACCAGGTGACACCTAATTTACAACCGTCTTCTCCTGAGATTGAGTATCCCACATAGCCCATTTCAGATTATATATACTTTTATATGATCAGGCTAATTACAGAGAATTGGAGGGAAGGAAATGAGTTTTTGCTGACAGTTCAGATCTTGAGTGCCTTTTTTTTTTGTCTCCTCAGCTCCATTTGGCAGCCCTGGCATCACTAAAGGGAGATATAGTGGAGCTTAATAAACGTCTACAGCAAACAGAACGGGAACGGGACCTTTTGGAAAAGAAATTGGCCAAGGCACAGGTAAGGAATCTGGAATTTTTTATATTGTTTTAAGATAAAACATAATTTTGGAAATTTCATAAAAGCAAATTACAGCTTCATGAGCAAATAATCACATAACCATTGTCCAGGTCAAAAGTAGAACTTAGCAGCATCCCAGAAGTCCCTCTTATGTCCTATTCCAACCCTATTTTCCCTCCAAAGAGGGTGAGCACTACCATAAAATTATCTTAGTATTTCAGGTATTTCTTTACAATCTATCACTGAAGTTTCTATGTCTCTAACACTAGTTTACTCTTGTCTATTTAACAACTGTATTCCCTTTGAATCTCTTAATCTACTGGTCTGTTCCCCATTCTTTGTCTGCTTTGTATTTAATCCATTAAAACCCGACCATCTGACCTGTAGAGTTCTGACCTAGATGTTGCTGGTTGCACACTCTTGGTATGGTTCGTTACGTTCTTCTGTCCCCAGTTACATCTTGTAAATTGGCAGCTGATCCAGAAGTCAGTCAGTGACACTAAAGTCATGCCAAGTCCCTTTAGTGAGACCATGGAACATAGTTGCTTTTTTCAGTGGGAAGCATATAATGTCTCATCTTCTTATTCTCTGAGGATGTTAGTTGTTATTGATATAAACACAGGTGTGCAAGTTTCCTTTTGAATTAGTGTTTCTGAGTTCTTTTGATAGATACCTAGGAGTTGAATTGCTGACTCATACGGTAAATCCATTTTTAGTCTTTTAAGGAATCTCCACATACCTTTCCATAGGGGCAGGACCAGTCTATATTCCCACCAATAGTGTAAGAGGGTTTCTTATACTCCACACCCAAACCAGCAGTTGTTGTTTCTGTTTTTGCGCTTTTTTTTTTTTTTTAAGATTTATTTACTTATGCATACAAGAGCTGGGTAGTATAGGCCAGAGCATGGAAGGTGATTCACCAGAGACAGAGCCGGGAGCAGAACAGGCAGATCAACTGAAGTATACTGCTGAGGGGAGCAGCAGGGAGGCAGGAGAGGTCTGCTGTGCCATGTGGGTCCCCTCCCTGGCCGGGGATCGAACTCATGCTACTGTGGCTGTGGATGCTTCACAGCACAGTGCTAACCTGCTGCACCACCAGGGAGGCCCTGCTTTTTTTTTTTTAAATATTCTTACAACTTTGAGGTAGTATCATCGTGGTTTCTATTTGAATTTCCCTAATTATTGATGATGATGTATATTTTTTCATATTTCTGTTACCCAGCTGCATTTCTTCTTTGGAGATGTGCCTGTATAGCTATTCTGCCCAATTTTTCACTGGACTTTTGTTTACTTATTGTGGAATTATGTGAGTTTTTAGTAGATCTTTGATATAAATTCCTTATCATAATGCCATTCACAGAAACATCGATGGAGCTTGAAGGGATTATGCCTTATGAAATAAGTCATAAGGAAAAAGAAAAATACCAGGTGATCTCACTTATAGGAGGAATATGAATGAGCAAAGAAAAATAATAATAATAACATCATCAACAACAAAATACCCACAACAAAGCAAAACAAAAATAAACAGGCAACTACAAATCAGAGACAGTCTGCAGGGAAGAGGGAGGGATTGGGATCAAGGCAGGGATGGGAAGAGCACAAGGGACAATGGTGATGGCACATGGGTGAATTGGGTGGTTGAAATTCTATGGGGACTACACCTAGAATAGAAAGCAAATATTTAAATAAATAAAAGAACTTTAAATCTAACTTTAAAAAATTTCTTATCAGATGTATGGTATGCAAATATTTTCTCCCATCCATTAGGCTCTTTGTTTTATTGATGTAGTCCCAGTTATTTTCTGCTTTAATTTCCTTACTGTTGGAGATGAATCCACAAAGATATTTCTGAAGTTTATGTTGTGGAATGTTTTGCCTGTATTTTCTTCTATCTGTTCTATGGTTTCAGGTCTTACATCCAAGTCTTTTATCCATTTTGAGTTGATTTTCATGTATAGTATGAGATAATGAACTAGTTGCATTCTTTTTGTATGTGGCAGTCTAACTTTCCCAGCACCATTTATTGAAGAGGCTTTTCTTTTTCCAATATATATATATATATATATATATATATATATATATACTTGCTTCTTTCTCATAGATTGTTTATATATGTGTGAGGTTTTTTCCCCTGGGCTCTAAATTTTATTCCATTGATACGTGTGTCTGTTTTTGTTGCAACACTATGCTTAGGTGTGTTTTCTGGAGGCAGCAGAAAGTTGTATTCTGTTTCCTAATCCAACTAGATACTATGTATTTTTATTTTGTTGGTGAGTTCAGTACATTGATGTTTAGAGTGGTTATTGAGATGTAAAAGTCCTTTCTAACATTTCTTCCTAGTTTTGCAATGGTTCTATTTAATTCTGTATTCAGTTCTTTGTGTTCATTTTTCTCTTTGGTTGAAATTCTCAAGCTCTTTGTAATATTTCTTAGAGGGGAGATTTAGTGAGTGCATACTCCCTAATATTTTCTTTGTCTGAGAAGACCCTTCTTTCTTATATAGAAAAGAAAGCTTTGCAGGATAAAATGTTCTTGGTTGGAAAGTTTTGTCTTGGAGTATTTTGTACATTCCACTCCTTTTTTTTCTTGCCCATAGTGTTTCTTTGGAGACATCTAAACACCTAATTGATGCTCTTTTATCAGTTATCTGTTTCTTCCACCTCATCAGTTTGTTATTTTTTCTTTGTCTAAAACTCTTCGAAGTTTTACTACTGTGTGTCTTGCTGTAGTTTTCTTTTTATTTAGGTAGTTTATTGTTCTTTTTGTTTATTGTATTTGTTCATTATTTCAAGTTTGGGAAGTTTTCTTCCATTACCTCTTTAAATAGTTTCTCAGTTGCCTTTCCTTTCTCTTCTTCTGGGAGTCCTATGATTCTTATATTACCTTTCCTCATGGTGTCAGATAATTCTCAAAGGGCTTATTCATTCTTTTACCTTTGCATCTCTCTTTTTTTTTCCCTCTCTCTTGCTTCTTTCCTGTTTTTCATATTCAAGTTTACTGAGTCATACTTCCATTTGGTTTATTCTGCTTCCATGATATTCTTCCCAATTTTTTACCTTCTCCATTGATCTTTTTATACCCTACAGTTCTGTTATTTTTATGTTCCAAGTTTCTGTTTCAATTTTCTTTTTGTTGACTTTGTTGTTCATAGTATTCATTTCCTTTTCTGGGTTTTCTCTGTATTGTTCCAGTTGTTTAATTTTCTTAATTATGGCCATTTTGAATTCCGAGTCTGGTAGGTAAATATGTTCTTCCTGTGTTTGTGGCTTGGTTCTGGCGTTTTGTTTTCTCTCTCTGGTTTATTATCCCTCTGAGGGCTTTGTTAGCCATTTATATTTTCTTTCTCCCCATTGTTTACTTTTGAGTTTGCTCTGAGTTGGGGGTTGCGGTTTTGTTGTGTGTGAGTCCTTCTCTCCCACTATTCTGAATGTTTTCTTGATTGCTGGCCCAGCTGCTGGGACCTTAGTATCTGTGGTGGTGCTACAGCCTCTCCTGAAGCACTTCGGAACTTGTTTCTGGTGACTGGAAGGGCTGGGAAGGCATCCAGTCAAGGGCCCCAGTTTCTGGGCACTTACCCTGCCCAGGAGTGGTGGTTCTGGGCCTGGTTCCAGTGGTGGGTGGGCAGAGCATTGCTGAAGATCCCTGATGAAGGTGTGGCCCTGTGTAGTGTAAACTTGTACATGCATTTGTTCCTGATGCATTGGTGGTTGAGAGCTGGGTGGCTATACTTCTCAAAGGTGGCTGAGGGCTGGCAGTAAAAGGTGAGGCTCTGAGTGGCCCAGTCTAGGGTTTGAATCTGTTTCTGAAGCAGTGGTGGTTGAGAGCTGGGGTGGCTGCATTTCCCACTGGTGGCCAGGAACCTGATTAACAGGTTTTAATGGCCAGTTTTACCTCTGGTGGCACTGGTCAAGTCATATTGTCACTAATTGACTATCATTTGCCTCTGACACTAGACATACTTAAAAATTACTCTCTGTCCTTCTCACTGGATATGGTTTTCTAGTTGAGCCACTTGGACACAAGAAATAAAACATGGGGAAAAGGTTAGAATTGCCAGTCTTACAACTTTTATAAAGATGAGATTTATACATGAAAAAATAAGAAAAATGAAATGACTCATGTTTTGTGTGTTATATGACTTGGTAAGTGATTCATGTTTGAGGTTTTACCAGATAGTAGAAGAGCAAGTTCATATGTAAATTTATGTTCTGTGGCTGTAGTAACTTAGCAGCTCTCTAAATATTGCTTTAGGCTAACATGTAAAATGTCAGTTGTATTCATAGAAATAATCAAAATAGTTTCAACATCTGTTAAGTAATTATTAATTTTGACAATAGAACTGGTTATGTTAAAGAATGTTCATTATACATGGCCATAAGGTCAATATATAGGTGGGCTTTTGAGAAGAGATGAGAAAAACGTGGGAAAGGAACCCAATAGCTACATAATGGGGAAGGCAGGGTGCTTCTATATTAGTTTCCTGTTGCTGTGTAACAAATTTTCACAAACTTACTGATTTTAAACATCACGCATTTATTATCTCAGTTTCTGTGCATCAGGAGCTGAGGCATGGCTTAGTTTCATCTTCTGCACACTTGCAATCAAGGTGTTGGCCAGAGCTGAATATTCATCTGGAGGCTCAACTTGGGAGGAGTCCATCCACAAGCTTATTCACTTCATCACAGAATTTTTTTTAAAGATTTATTTATTGATGCATACAAGAACTGGGGTACAGGCATGAGGGGGTGAGATGATTCACAGAGACAGAGCAGGGAGCAGAATAGGCAGATCTACTGAAACACACTGCTGAGGGGAGCAGCAGGTGAGGCAGGAGAGGTCTGCTTTCCATGTGGGCCACCCCCCTGGCTGGGGCCAGGGATCTAACTCCTGCTGCAGAGGCTGCTATTTGCTTCATAGTGTTTTGCTTAACCTATTGCACCCCCAGGGAGGCCCCAGAATTTTTTTCTTATTGGTTGTAGGATTCATGGCAGCTTCTTTATTTATTTTCTTTATTTATATATATTTGACATCAATTGTAATCCCCATGCATTCCCCATCACCATTTCACCAGTGCACCATCACCTCAGTCCCACGTGCTCCCGTCTGCCCTCAACCCTCTCCCTCCCTCTTCCCCACCAGGTATCCCCAATTTGTCCTTGTCTTTTTGTTTTTGTTGTGTTTTTATTATCATTATCATTATTATTATTTTTCTTTTCCTTGATCTTTATTTGGTCCCCTTATATTCCTCCTAGGGGGGAAACCATCTGGTATTTTTCTTTTGCCTTCTGACTTACTTCGCTGAGCATAATCCCTTCCAGCTCTATCCATGTTCCTATGAATGACTCTAGTTTATCTTTTTTGATTGCTGAATAGTATTCCATTATGTATATGTACCACAGCTTCCTGATCCACTCATCTGTTTTTGGGCATTTAGGTGGTTTCCAGGTCTTACCTATTGTAAAGAGTGCTGCTATAAACATAGGGGTGCAGGCATTCTTTTAAATCAGTGTTTTTGTGTCTTTTGGGTATATTCCTAGGAGTGGGATTGCTGGATCATATGGAAGTTCCATTCTTAGTAGTTTGAAGAACCCATGTCAGCTTTTTTAAACTCAGCAATAAGGAGAAAAATCCTGGCAAAAGTCTGCTGACAAGGAAGAGCCCTTACATAATGTATTGTAGTTTGGGAGTGACAGTCCATCACCTTTGCTACATCACATTAGTTAGAAGCAAATCACAGCTCCTGCCTAGACTCAGTGACACAGTATCCCTCAAAGACTGACTGCAAATAAATGTGGAAACAATAAATGCACCTTAGAGTCTGTCCATAAAACCTGCCTATAGCTTATACCTGCTAATAGCTTATACCAACCACAACAATCACCACATTTCTTTAGCTCTGTTTTATGCCAAGAAGTATGCCAAGCATTTCACATGCTTCATCTTACTGAGTCCGCATAATTACCTCTGTGGTAGATACTATTAACATTTCCACTTTTGAGGAAAATGAGGTTTAGGGAATTTGAATATCTTGCTTGAGATTATGTAGCTAGAAAGTAGCAAAAGTCAGTTTTTAAATCCAAGGTTCTTGTGAATCAATAACTGTCTAACTGGTCAGTTTTTTATGCTTCCTTTAGCATCCAGAGAGGATCTAGAATGGCTAGTACAAGGGCACAGATTAATTGTGTAGGGATCTACCCTCCCAAACTGAACAGATAAGCAGACATGTACATGCATTTATACCTACATTCGACAGCTTTGTGGGAAACTGGCAACAATCATATAGAGTACTGATTTGATGTTTTCTGAGTATATGCTATTCATTTAGTACAATGGTTTTAAATTAACTTCCTCTATTTTCAGTGTTAGAGGAAATTATTTAAATTAATTTCTTTATATTTAGTTTACATCATTGTTCATTTTTAAGCAATGTTTGCTTTCTTTTCTCAAGTGTAGTCCCCATAGAATTTCCACCACCCATTTATCCATTCGCCATCACCATAGCCCCTTGTGCTCTTCCCTCCCACTTTTCAACCCCTCCCTTCATCCTCCCCTATGGGATGTCTCTGGTTTATAATTGTCTGTTTGTTTTTGTTTTGTTGTGTTTTCTATTGTTATTACTTTTTCCCTTCATGCCTTATTTGGTTCCCCTATATTCCTCCTATAAGTGAAACCACCCGATATTTTTCTTTTTCCGAGAAGGAGATATTTTTAAACAAGCCTATGAGTATCTTTTAAATCAGTTGGTAATGATAGGGAGCTCTTTCTATTTCTAAACTTGCTATCTTTGCAAATTAAGTCTCAAATTCTACCTCTGAGCTTTTAGAAAGAAAACATACAGAATTTTCATTAAATGTAATGGAGAGAGTCACTTCTCTTATTTTATGAGATATTAAAGATGCATTTTCTCTGTTAGGCTTTTCATGCCCTACTCTTTTATATTTGTTTATATTCAGCAATATTCCTTTTTATGCTGGTACTTCCTTGTTCATTCGGCTTTACCTTCCCCTCAGGGGAGCCTGGACAAGGATTTAAAATAGAAAAATAATCGGAATAGTGTAACTTTCAAACAATACAGTGTGACATGAGAAAGTAAGATCACTTATTAGCATATTTTAAAATGGAGTAGTACTTACTCCATTCACAGGATGTTGAGAGGGTTAACAAATTATAGATGGCATTGCATTTTTCAAGAATGGATTTCATAATGCTCTTAGGTTTGACAGCTGAGACTAATGTGATGATGAAGGACCAGAGGCCTCTGTGGAGTAAGATAAAACCCAGTGGAGAACATTAACAAAACCCTAAAGGATCACCATATTGCATAGGGTTTTTCCAGCAAGGGCTCAAGTTCTTATGCCAGTCTGTCTCAAGGCTGACTAATGGCTTCAGCCCTTCGTCGGTGGCAGTGAGCCTAAACGACTGTACTCTTGGTAACTGCAATGATGATGACATTGCTTGTTTTCATTAAACATTTTAATAGCATTAAATAATGTTTAAACATTAAATTTTTTGAATATAGGCATTTTCACCAATTTATGTGGCTAAACACAAGTATTTATATGGATAATACTGCCGAAACCTAGAGAAGCAGGTCTTAAGTATCAGATGAAATTCAGAAAAAACAAAATTTTATCTTATCCAATGTTAATCTTTTTCCTTTACCTTTCATGCTGAAAGTCTCTAATTGTAGGAGAAATCCAGACTCCTAGAGATACTCATCTCCAGAAACTTATGCAAGGCAAGACACAGGCTTTTGGGCTTTCCTATACTATAGGATCTGTCAGTAATGGAATATATCAGTAGTTATATTCAACAACAAAACAAAACAAACAGTAGGGAGAACCATGGCTGCAGTTACCTGCAATAATATAAACAAGCAGAAGTATGTTGTTTGAGACCATTTCATTTTCTTTTTTTTTTTCCAGCTAAAATTGCATGGGTGTTTTTGTACAGTGAGGAGGAAAGTCAAGTTTCATTAGAAGAAGCCTCCATTGGAATTTATGTTAACAAGGTCCTTGTTGCTGAATAGTTGACTGGCAGCTGAAGCTTACTTGGTGGGAGCTGGAGCGACTTTGATTCTCTTTTTGGTAGCACTTTACGTCTACTTTTCTGTTGTGGTGCTCCCAGAGGATTGAGGAGAGGACAGTTTCCTAGTTGTCATTTGATGTTATAAGGCACAGTATTCTTGTTTCCTGGAGTTCGCCAGAGAACTCCAGGAAAGGTGGGACCCGTGTTCCAGCACTTGAGATCTAAAAGCAAATGCTGAGGAGGAGATAGGCCCACAGGTCAGAGAGGTGCAAGGGAATAAAGGGGAGAAGATTGTGGCTACAAAATTTCCAACTTCTTGATGACATAAATAGGTTCCCCTGTATTCCTCCTGAGAGGAACCTGAGAGTTTTGCAGAGAACTATGGTTGTTACTTGTCACTTTCAGCCCGTTTTCTCATCTAGAGAAGATCAAATCATCAGTATATGCAGTAATAACAAATAGCCCCAAAGTGTCAGTACCTATATTGGCAAAGGTTTGTTTCTTGCTTCCTGCTGGCAGCTCAGTGGGGCTGGCAGGGCACTCTGCTCTGTTATCCTCACCCGCCTCCCAGCTGACTGACTTTATCTCCAGAATTCTTTTACTTGGAAAAGAGTTCCCAGGATACCATTCTCCTACCCCTTCTTTTTCCTACCCTCTACTTTTATCCTTATTTCTTATTCTCCAGCAGAGAAGAGTACCTGGAAGCTCTGAGCATAGTTCCCTTCAAAGTAGGTGACAGTGGGCCTCCCTGGTGGCACAGTGGGTTAAGCAATGCACTATGAAGCAAACCGCAGCCACTGCAGCACGAGTTCAATCTCTGCTGCCTGCCAGGCGGGGGACCCACATGGTGTGGCAGACCTCTCCTGCTGTGCCCGCTGCTCCCCTCAGCAGTGTACTTCCATTGATCTGCCTGTTCTGCTCCCGCTCGCTGTGGTGAATCCTCTCACCGCCCACACCTCTGGCCTGTACCCCAGTGCTTGTATGCATAAATAAATAAATCTTTAAAAAAAAAATCAAAGTAGGTGATAGTGATGCCCCCATCCCTGTGACATCTAGTGCAAGATCTTAGACATTATAGGGAATCAGAACATACCAATTATTTAAAGGTAAATGTTAAGTTATTGAGGCTTTCCACCATTTTCAAAAGCATACCAATGGGAAAATATGACTGTAACCAAAATCTGGGTTTTTTTTCTTCAATATATTCTTGTTGCTATGGACTCAATGAGCCCATGAGTTCCAATACATCTTGCTTCTTTTTTCTCCCTTTAGCCACAAGCGCTGTTGTGTCTCACTGAATCATCAGGCTTCCTCTTGTCTCCTGCTACTATTTGTACTCTCCAGGCAGACTCTCCAATTAGAGGCAGGGGCAGAGGGACAGTGACAGATATCATGTTCTTGGTATCCTGGCATACTAAGATAGCCACCTGCTATCTCTACAGCCAGGGCAACCCCAGAGGAACTTACATGTTAGGCAGCTCCCAGCAGTCATGGGATGCTCAGAGTTCTCTTAGTGCTCATCAATTGATCATGCACTGTTTCCTTTTATAAATACTTGTCTATCTACATTTTAAGTGGATTTGCATATTCTTGTCTACCTTGGTGGTAGTAGTGGCCCACTGACATATAAAGACTGTGAAGGAGGAATAATAAGTGAGGAATGAATTAAGGGACAGTGTGAGCTCACTGAGTTTGTTGGTGAAGCATTTCACAGGAGTCTGTGTCCCAGAGGACTCACTATACTGTAGAGAGTCCAAGAGGAGGAACCAGCAACATGGCAATGTGGGTAGGGCTCAGAGACTGGGTATTATCTTCTGATGATTTTAAGATCTGGAGTTAGAGACCTTTGTGAAGGTGTTAGGAACTCCTCAATGCATATGTTCATATGACACACACAATTAGAAGATGGGACTAAAGACCAACAGCAAAGTTTATAGATGTTCTATAGGGAGGGAGAAGAACGTAATTCTGCTGTTGTAATGTACCAGAGAAATGTGGCACTTTTTTGTTTATTGACAGAAATTGCCTGAGACAGTGTCACTTGTGCTCTTCTGGTGTTCCTTTTAAAGTGTGATAGGTCGGGCCACCCTGGTGGCGCAGTGGGTTAAGCAACGCACTATGAAGCAAACCGCACTCACTGCAGCACGAGTTCGATCCCTGCTGCCGGCCAGGGAGGGGAGGGGACCCACATGGCGCAGCAGACCTCTCCTGCTGTGCCCGCTGCTCCCCTCAGCAGTGTACTTCCATTGATCTGCTTGTTCTGCTCCCTGCTCTCTGTGGTGAATCCTCTCACCCCCCAACCTCTGGCCTGTACCCCAGTGCTTGTATGCATAAATAAATAAATCTTTTTTAAAAAAAGTTAAAAAAAATAAAGTGTGATAGGTCATGGAAAAAGCTTAACTTCATAGAAAGAGCACTTGTGGTCCTTTAGGGTTTCGTTCTGTTTGGGAGAGCTTCCATGTAATCACAACTTTTACTAAGCTTTCACCATTGCTTCTGGTTCCACTTATTTCCTGTGTGTTTGATCGTGAACGGAGGTGATTTGTATTTTGGATTGTCACTGAGACCTGTAGTTTCCTCACTCTTTCTCTAGAAGTAACTCTCTAATGATGGTCGATGACAGTTTTCAACAGCGTGGTTGCCTCTGAGCTTCTTTCTGGCGCCCTGAACAGCTCCCAGTATTACATTAGTCCTGACCAAGCCGCGATGAGAGTTGTGTTCGCAGGTGTGGTCTCTGCCCAGATTCATACTGATGCATTTGTCAGACTTTGTCAAGTACTTTTATTTTAGCGTTGAGTTGGGTTTAGTGTCGTGACCTGCTTCTCTTTGAAGCCTTTTTGTCCAGTAGCCTCTGAGTTGGAAGTCTGCCAGTTTTAGGAAGGAGGAAGGACTTTGAAAAGGGTGGGTGAGCCACCTTACCCTGCCCTGCTGCCAACAGCCCTGAAAACACAAGACTGGCAAGTACATGTGCTCTTGGCATTAGGAAAGCTTTGCTGAAAATGAAATTAAAATTCCTCTGCTGGGCAGGAAATTAATCAGGACTGAACCCAAGTAGACAGGGACATAAGCTAGATTCCTTGTTCCAATGCTGATGAGCATTTCATTATTATGTAAATGAATTTGGATGTACAGTCATGGGGTGGGGGGGGCACTGGATAGGGAGAGGAATGAAAGAGGTGAACAGTGTACTTAGGATTTAAACTCTGGCTACAAAATGTTTTTATAAGCAACTGCTACTTCTTAGTTGCCTTCGTGACAATATGATAAATGGTGATTTACTCATCTCCTAACGCTTTGAGAGCACCCCCAGTAAACCAGTCATATGACAGGTGCTAGCACTAAGTTGTGACCATACCTGGTCCTTGCCTTCTGGAAGTTTATAGTCAGGTAGGAAAGGACGGTAGTGAAGCCTATAGATAACCAGTCCTATAAGAAGTACTGCCATACCACTTAGGATTGTTTGGTTAGAAAGTAACTGTAACACATTCCAGCAAACTGAAACACAAGGAATGAATGATAAAAGGGGAAAGGAGCATGACAGGAAGCTGGAGATACAAACTGCAGGAACTAAGGGATCATCTCTTCAAGACCCTCAAGCGAGGTGACTCCATGCAAACTTGGGTCCATTCACTCAAGATTCAGATTCTCAAAAGAAAGAATCTGCTGGACCCAGCTGGGGCATGTGCCACTTCTCAGCAGGGGAAAAGAGAAGACTTAGATGATGTCACACAGACAGTGCAACAGCAGAGAGACCTCTCTCCAGGGAGAATAAGTGCTAAAAAAAAGACTCAGATTTCCCCAGAAGTAGCTGTTTCTGTGTCTCCTGTGAGCAGGTGTGTTTATTTGTGGCACACTCAGTGTTAAGGTCATGCTGATCTGATGCCATAGACCGTAGAATCGCTTCCTGTAGGTACTGACACCTGTTTCCTTCTCTTGATTCCAGTGTGAGCAGTCTCACCTCATGAGAGAACATGAGGATGTCCAGGAGCGAACGACACTTCGGTACGAGGAACGCATCACAGAGCTGCACAGCATCATTGCTGAGCTCAACAAGAAGATAGACCGCTTGCAAGGCACCACCATCAGGTAGTTGGATCCAGGTTCTGGCTGTGTCTGTGCCCCTCTGGGCTGTACCCTGATAGATGTTTTATTTGTAACTTAGACTTGTATAGTGATAAAATACTCTTTGCTTTTTTAACCATGGACTTCCCTCATTATTCTGTTCTGATTTTGATCCTCTGGATAACCCTGGGAGATAGACAGGGTGGGAGTTATAATCTTCAGTTAGGTCAGAAGTTGAGGGCCTCCCTGACAGCGCAAGGGCTTGAATGCAGCACTATGACACTATCCGCAGACACTGCAGCACGAGTTTGATCCCTGGCCAGGGAGGGAACCCACATGGCACAGCAGACCTGTCTGTCTCTCCCACTGCTCCACTCAGCAGTGTATTTCAGTCAATCTGTCTGTTCTCTTCCCTGCTCTGTCTCTGGTGAATCCTCTCATTTTCCCCATACCTCTGGTCTGTACCCCAGTTCTTGTGTGCATAAATAAATAAAATCTAAAAAAAAAAGCTGAGTGAAATGCATTATCAACAAGTTTTAAATGGAGCCCCTCTGTCTTGAGAGACCAGCACCTTTACTACCCTTCTATCCATCAGATTTGCTCTAAATATGTAAACTATGTGCTTCTCTTTGGGGTTCACAGAAATTTACAAATGTAGCTTATAATTAACCACTATAGAGGCATCTAGAAATTCTAATAAAACATTGAGCTTACCTCACTGACCTACCCTCTTACAAACCACTAAGGTAGGGGACAAGGTTTACCCATTGTTTTACTGTGGAAAAACCTGGGGCTTAAAAATATTAAGCAGCTACTTTGAATTTACATTTGTAAGAGTAGAAGTAGAACTACATCTTACAGTGTCTCTGTCTTCACTTAATTTTAATTCCTTCCAAATGCCTATGGGGTACACTGTCTCCATTGTTTCTCAATCAGTTGGCCCCTTAGTTTCCTGCACACTTACTTGTGTATCAGCCCTGCTGTTCAGAGGAGGCATTTGCTCTGAGTGACTCACTAAGCCAAGGGTGGGAACCTTTTATCTCCCTGTCTATGTCCAAGGAACAGCCCTGAGGAAAGTAAAGAGCTGGTACTTATCTTAATGGAGAAAGAATGCTTTGTTTGCTGAATGTTTGTTCAACTCACAATTAATACAGCTCTAAAGGCAGCTACTTTAAACCTTCCCTTTTGAAGTCCTAGGTCAGAACAAATGTTGGATGCATTTTGTAACGACTCTAGGAACTCCACTAATGATGGGGTTACTTGCTGACTGTACTGATAGGCCGCTGCTTTCTGGGCAAAGTCATGGAAACATTTGCACTGAGCTGGAGTCAGTTTAGAACCTCAACGTTTTAAATTGTATCTTGAGTGATTCAGAGTGATTGTAGGTTAGAAATACATAAGCAGAGTAGAGTTTGCAGGCCCCCAAAATGAGTCTACCAGTTTGCAATTTCCATTAAAGCCCTTAAGAAGGTGAAAATAAAGGGGCTCAATTTTTTTTTATTTCCTTTGCTTCTCATTGTTTGCACACAAAAAAGCTACAATTTTTTGTATATTAATTTTGTGCCTGCCACATTGCTCTATCTATTACTTCTAATAATACATAGCAGTAGTGTTTTTGGTGGAATATTTAAGGTTCTCTCTCTCTCTCTCTCTCTCTCTATATATATATATATATATATATATAATTTACCAAATAATAATTGTTTTACTCTTCTGACATCAGTTCTCCTTAATTCCTGTTTTTGTCTGTACCTATGGATAAAATCTCTAATACTAAGTTAAGTTAAAAAGAAGTGGTGACAGTGCATGTCTTTGTCTTGTTCCTGATCTTAGGGGAAAGCTTTTACTTTTGCACCATTGAGTATTTTATTGAATTTGGATTTATAAATATATCACCTTTATTATGTTGAGGTATGTTTTTCTGTTCCCATCTTAGAGTTTCTACCATAAACAGTACTGATTCTTATCAAATGTTTTTGTACATATTGACATCACATGATTTTTATCTTTCTTTCATTGATATGGTATATTACATTAATTGATTTACATGTATAAAGCTATCCTTGCTTCATTGGGATACATCCCACTTAATTGTGATGTATAATGCTTTTGATATGCTGTTGAGTTTGATATTCTACTATTTTGTTGAAGATACTGCATTAATGTTCTTTAGGGGTATTGGTCTATAATTTGTTTTTTTCCGGTACTATTGCAATCAGATCCCCAGAGCAGCCCCGAAGACCACAGGACAAGAAGGCTGTGTTAGGGCTGATGGATGCTGGCCTCAGCCCACCACCTGTGGATTTTCCCCCTTCCACAGCCTCAGCAAGGCTGGCTCCAGCCATGGCTCCCTGGAGCCAACAGGCCCACCTTAGTGCAGGCCAGTGTGGACTTTCCCTCCTTTTATATTTGACTCGTGGATTCAAACTGGACCAGTCAGGTGAGAGCTAAATGGAACAATCAGGTTCAAGCTCAACTAATTAATTTTCAGATAAAAAAATGGAATATAAGCTGACCACAGCCTCTGGTCCTCCGGCACCACCTTCTGGTGCTACTGAGTCACTCTCTAGAATCTGGTCTGGCCTAGGGGCCCCAGGCTTCAGATTGCTGCTGTGGGCTGCTCATGTGTTACCTCGCCTTCTACTAGCAGCCTTTGTTTGGGATTTCTACACGCTTATCCGGGCTGAGCTAGCTGGCTACTGGTCACCTTAGAAACTCTTTCCTTTCCCCCAGTCTCCTGTTTGTTAAATAAGCACTGTTGTTGCTGGAGGACACATTGTGCCTGGGTGAGAACCCACCGCCAGGCAGTCCTTTGACTCTGTTAGCGCCTTGGCACAGTTTGAACACTGTTTAGATCTGCATAACACTGTCATGGTACTGTTTCTGTCTGGCTGGAGCCAACCTCACTGGGGCTGGGGTGGAGGGTACATGCACAGGTGATGGGTGGAGGCCGGCTTGCCTTGGCTCCAGCAAAGCCTCCTCGCCCCATGGCCTCTGGGCAACATGGGCTCCTGTTACACTATCTTTATCTGGTTTCAACATTAGGGTAATTATGGCACCTTGAAATGTATTACGAAGTGTTCCCTGCTTCTTGAATTTTTGAAAATAACTTGAACAAGACAGGCATTAATTTTTGCTTAAAAGTTTGATAAAATTCATTTTGAAAGCCATCTGGTTCTAAGCTTTTGTTTTTGAGAAGATATTTTTATTGCTGTTTCAATTTATATGCTTGTCACTGTGATTCATTCAACTTTTCTGTTTCTTCCTGATTAAGTGTAGTGAACTCTATTGATCTGAGTTCGTCCATTTCTTCAAGGTTGTTAAATTTATTGGCATTTTGTTTTCTACGGTAATCTCTTATGTCCTTTGCCTTTCTGTGCATATTCTGTGATAATTTCACCTTTTCCATTTCTGATTCTGCTCATTAATGTTTTCTTTCTTCCTTTCTTTGTTAGCCTAGCTAGAAATTCATCTACTATGTTTATCTTCTCAAAGAACCAACTGTTACTGTCACTGATATTTTATGCTCTTTTAATCTCTATTTCATTTATTTCCATTCTTATTTTTATTTCCTTCTACTAAAATTTGATCTTATTTCCTCTTTTACAAGTTGCTTTAGTTATGATTTTATGTTTTTTATTTAAGGTTTTTGTTTGCTTGGTAGATATGTAGGCATGTATTATAATTATTTTTAAGTCTGTTTTTACTGCATCCCATATATTCTGGTAACTTGTATCCTTGCTTTAATTAGTGCAATGTATTTTTATTTCTGTTTTAATTTCCTCTCTTACTGACCAGTCAATAAGTAGTATGTTTGTTTAGTCTCCAGGTAGTTATAGCTTTTCTCTTTTTTCATACTTGATTTCTACCCTTATGGCATGATGGTCAGAGAAAATATAATTTTGATTTTTGTTATAATTTTATTGACAATTGGCTTGTGTTCCAGCATATGGTCTTTTATTGAAATATTCCATGTGCACTTCAAAAACACATATTAACAGTGGTTTTGGGTGTGGGTATCTGTAGATACGTAGTCTAGTTGGTCTAAGTCCTCTTTTAAGGGTGTTGTTCCTTCATTTATTCTCTGTCTTATTGATCTGTCTACACTAATAAGTTGAATATTAAAATCCCCTGGCATTTGTCATTGTCTCTCCTTTAGTTCTGTTAATAATTATCTTACATAGCTCAGTATTCCATCATGTGGTGCTTTATATATTTTCAGTGTTATTCCTTCTTTATCATAACAAAATGTCCATCTCTATCTCTTATTGCCATTTTTAATTGGAAGTCTAATTCATCTAATATAAGTGTAGCTATTTCTGAATTTTTTAAATTGCTGTTTGCTTATAGGATTATTTCAAACCTTTAACTTTGAGTCCATGCTTATTTTTGTTGGTAAGACAGCAGAAGGCTGAACTTTGTTATGAAATCTATTCAGCCACTACAACTTTTGACTGGCAAATTCAGACCATTTATATAATTGATTATTGAGACATCTTACAATGTTTGATTTCTTTCTGGGTGTAGTCCCCATAAAATTCCCCCCACCAATTCACCCATGCACTGTCATCATAGTCCCTTGTGTTCTTCCCATCCCTACCTTGATCCCAATCCTTCCTTCTTCCCTGCAGAAAGTCTCAGTTTTGTAGCTGTGAGACATAAGTACTTACTGCCATTTTGTTATTATTTTTTTCCTTTTCTTATCTTTTGTTTTTGAAGTTTTTCTTTTATATTTTGTTTCAGTTCCATTTCCATGGTCTTGTTACTTGCAGAAATGTTTCTTTAAAAGTTCTGCTGAAGTTAGTATATGACAGACTATTTGTATAACCTATTGGATTATCTGGTCTCAAATTCATTCTCATGGATCACATTGAATGCTCTTCCTTCAAATTATATTTAATTGTGTAATTTAGGTTTTGCTTTCTCTGTATTTATTGTTATTTTTCTTTATAATGGCCCAATTACAACTTCAGTACAGCTGGATGTTGATCAATTCTTTTAATTTCAGCTTTTCAGTGAAGTTGCTTACCCTTCCTTCTGTATTGAATGTTAATCCTGCTGGGAACAGGTTTCACTGCTTCATTTCCTGTTTTCTCATTAGCCCACTGCTGTCTGGATTCTGACATGAACAACTTGCCAAAAATTTTTACTATGAATTAAACTATGTCCCTCCCAACTGCGCCCTACCCCCCAAATTTATATGTTGAAGCCCTAGTCCTTAATGTGATACTATTTGGAGATGAGGCCTTTGGAAGGTTATTGGTAAAGTTGTAGTAATGCAGGTGGGTCAACCATGATAAGATTAGTGAATGTTCTCATAGGAAAAGACCAGAGAGCTTCTCACTGACTTGTTCTCTCCCCCTGTCATGTAAAGACAAGTATCTGCATGCCTGGGAAAGAGCCATTCTAGAACTTATGATAGAATAAATTTCTATTTAAGCAAGCTAGTCTATGGTATTTTGTCAGAGTAGTCTTAACTAAGATGCTATTTTTGAAAATAATGATGTCTTAACTGAAAACTTAGTGACATTTTCTTGTCACTGGTCCTTTTTTGGAAGCATTTAACCTTAAATACTGCTTCCTTTCTGGTGTGCTTTTCTCAAACCTCTAGAACCCTACTGATCCTGGATCTACTCTTCTGTCCCTAAGACCCACCCTCATCCATGGCTCATATGTTGGGCTCATCTCTCATTCCTTTCACCATTAATGGCTATAGCCATAAAGTACTGACTTCTATCTATCTGTCACCTCTGCATTGTTACTCAATTCTTCTATTTCTTTGTCTGAAAAATGCCCCACATTTGGCAACTGAGATAAGGTCCAAAATTTGGTCTATTCTAACATAATGTGATTTATAAGATACTCTACTTGTACCATGAGCTTAACCTTTCTCTTTATCTTTCAGCCCACACTTCTACCTGCATACATCTGTCTGTCTAACTTCCTATTGCTGCATTGTAAACACAATGTAACCAGAATTTCTTTATCTTCCAGAAAAACAGGTTATTTTAATTAATTTCTTGACTAGAAAGTAAAAATACAATGAAATAATAATAAAATCCAGAAAGATAAGATTTTTTTCCTGTTTTCCTATCTAGTTTTAATTAAAACCTCTTTCACTATGTAGAAGTTCTTGAATATGGTTCCTGTATCAGATCTTGTATTCATTGAGGATAAAAATGAACTATTATATTTATAAGAGAGCATTTCCAAATCTCATTCAGTTAATCACCCAAAGATTCATAGATGAGTCTGATTTCCCCCTGTGCTATATGAAAAAAATTAGAAGAGACAGAATTTAAGGAAGAGCCAAGACTTACTCATTGATTATTTCCTGCTACAGAGCCTCTAAGAGATCAGAAAGGAATACATTTCCTCCTTATATCGAAATAATCTTTGTTCTTTAAAAAAAAAAATGATGGCCATTTCAGGACAAGGTTCTGCCTATAATTATAAGAAAAATATAATGTAGTTGTAGGGTAAAAGAAGATGCTCAGGCTTTTATGCCAATAGGTTCTGTAGTTAATACCTGAATCCTTGAATGTAGAAGGCTCTTGGGAGTGTGGACTTGGGTTATGCATGCCTGATGGTGGACACCTGGAATATAGTGTGGGCGAGTATATGTACCTAAGCCTCGAGGCTGAGGATATAAAGGCAGTGTCACACAGAGGGTGGGAGGGTTATGGTGGGAGGGCTTAAGAGGATGAGTGACTACAGAGAGGTGACCATGAGAGAACACCAGAGAAAGAGGAAAGATTTTCTGGGGTTGGGAGGCCTCACCCACCTGCACTCCCATAGTCCTCCCTCCTGCTCCCCCCAAAAATGACCAGCTTAGGTAGAGCAGGTTAGTTGGACATAGACAGGCAGATGTCCATCTGGGTCCTGTTCATAACCACTCAAATTCAGTAACAAGGCATGAAAGTATACCCCAAAAAGAAATAGACATGGGAATTGCTAATGATAGAAAATTTTTATCAAATGCTGATTTCATTGACTTCAACTTGATATTTGGAAAATATGATAAAAATTATATTTTCAAGGACTTGGGTATGTAACTCTTAGCCTTTCAAGACTTCGCTTGTCTTACTTGTAAAACAAAGGCATTGGTACTGGTTTAGATGGTCTCTCAAATCCCTTCCATAGTGCAAATCTGTGACCTTCCTGCCACTAGTATTCATTACATTGATGTGTGCGATCTAATACCTAAAAAAAATAGAATGAGGAATGGTCTTGTTTGCTTTGTTGTTTAAGCTCAGAGTGAGCACTGATTATTCCAACTCTAAATAGAGGGAAGTAGAGGCACTATGAAATGATACTTTATATTCCAAAGTGAAACAGCTGAGAACTTTGTAATTCTATAATTATGAAACTACCACAACAGCTAGTGATTATCAACATCTATCAGTTTATCAAACTTATGTTTTTATAAGCACTTCTTAGACCTTTTCATGTTTTCTTACCTTTTATTACTAGGATTAGCAGTTGGTGTTCATTTGGGAGGCATTTTACCCCCCCTCCCCAAAGAAACCAAAGAAACTATCACTTACCAATAGTTACTATTTACACAACTGAGGCAAGCAAACTATAAAGTTACTTTGAGATGCTGATGCTTTGTCATTAACTACTCACTTTAGCCAGCTCAGTGACACTACTATGCAGAGTATCCTTGAAAACACACCTCAAATTCTTGCCTTTGTAAACTAGTCTGGAAGAGTGGTTTGACTTCATGGTCCGTTGCTCCAGTGCTCCTGAATTACAGAGAAGAGAAACTCAGCATCAGTCTTCAACATATATTGTGAACCCAAATGGACTTTCCTTTTTTTTTTTTTTAAAGATTTATTTATTTATGCATACAAGCACTGGGGTACAGGCCAGAGGTGTGGGGGGTGAGAGGATTCACCACAGACAGAGCA